>JABWIB010000459.1:81994-99213 GCA_016617825.1 Platyplectrum ornatum
TGCATGCAGGGAGAATACTTTATTGTTGCATGTTGCACACAGATACTGACCAGCGTTACTGTTACACTGTTATTACACTTAGCCTAGGAAACATCACCTCTCACCTATAACCTGTAATTCAATTTACCTCCCTTGCAATTCAACATGGTTTTACCCACTCTTGAAAAATGCTTATATTGCAACAATTTATCTTATAGTGTATGGCCAGCTTTACATTTCTGAATTGCATTGTGTTTAATGTAATTGTTAAGTGATGGGATGATTCAGGTTGTCTCTGGTTTCCTATATCAATTCCTAAACTAAAATTAATTTATTTTATTGCAACTTACTGTTGCATCATTTTTCAATGGTATTTGTTTATAACATAGCAAGTTATATTTCTTATTAAGTAAACAAATATGAGATAAAATACAAATGTATGGGTTTGTTTTATTAACATTTTTGTTTATGCGTTAAGAATAAATTAGAAAACAACATTTTAATTACTGGTTTTTACGGACTGATTTTATGTAGCTGGAATTTTTTTTATGACTTAAGCACATCTGCTAAAATACTAGTATTTCATACAATTTTAATACATGACCTGCATTTGAAGAAGTAAACCTAGTAATGCTTCTATACACAAAAGTGTTATTGTATTGTCATATGTTGCTTTAAAATCAATTGCGGATAAGTGAATCTACACAAAAGAATAGCTAGCCTTGTATAGTTCGATCTGTAAAACAGGTGGTGATTAATTCTTTGGCATTCTTCTCCGTATCTGGCATAGTGAATTGAATGCATTATCGAAGCTAAATGGCTCAGTAAATTATTCTTCCCTTTTATGATGGCTTCAATACATGACACTTGGTAAACCTTTCTGTAGAAGTCAAAACTCTTGGTAATTTTTCTGCATTCACAGCGGCATCATTTTTATTTAATATCTTAAATTTAAGACTGTGGTTTTCACAAAAAATAACATATGTGCATATCTACAATGTAAATATACAGTCAGGTGCATAGATATTGGGACATCGGCACAATTCTCATACTTTAGGCTTTATACACCACCACAATGGATTTGCTTTAACTGCAGACTTTCAGCTGAAATTTGAAGGTATTTATATTCATGACCAGGGGAACAGTGTAGGATTTAAAACCGTTTCTATATGTGCCTCTCACTTTTTAAGGGATCAAACTAAACAAAACTGCTGATGCAGCGCTAGATATCCTAATATACGGTATTAAATTCGAAAAATGTGTGTTTAGATATGGCCGATACATAAAGGATACATTGAAGCAAGTGGTAAATACTAAAAACCTTTACTGTATATAGACATAACAAAAATAAATATTTAAAACAATAGATATACAATCACAATGTGAGAGACCATGTAGATATATAAATATGTCACGGGCTACCATACATATTGATAGATGAATAGAGTTTTTTTCCTCTCTCCCAACCAGCGGAACAATAGGAATAAATCTTTCCTTGTCGTATTCGAATACAAAAGCTATTGAAGGTTTGAAAGAAACATGTAGTGGCTCCGGAGACAATGATGGTTCCACAAAATATATCAAAGTGGAGGTGGTGCAGCTCCCGTTGGATGGGTTATCCGTCCAGGGGTGGATGAATAATTGGGCAGACACCGGTCCACCTCGGTGTGCCGTCCTGTCCACGATCCGTCCTCCCTTGATGTTGGTCGGGTGCTCCCTCTACACCTCCAGTACGTGACTCCGTTAGTGACTCAGTCCACTTTTTGGTTTGGCAAATTCACTAGATCGTACAATTATTTCAATAGATGTTTCACATATATGGACTTGATGCTTAAAAACTGTCCAAATAACCACGCTGGTGAAAGGCTTGATGGTCCCGGACAACAAGTAGAAAATCTGCAACACTTTTTCAAGCAGTAGTTACTGATAACCCATCCAACGGGAGCTGCACCACCTCCACTTTGATATATTTTGTGGAACCATCATTGTCTCCGGAGCCACTACATGTGATAAGTATCACTGTTTCTTTCAAACCTTCAATAGCTTTTGTATTCGAATACAACAAGGAAAGATTTATTCCTATTGTTCCGCTGGTTGGGAGAGAGGAAAAAAACTCTATTCATCTATCAATATGTATGGTAGCCCGTGACATATTTATATATCTACATGGTCTCTCACATTGTGATTGTATATCTATTGTTTTAAATATTTATTTTTGTTATGTCTATATACAGTAAAGGTTTTTAGTATTTACCACTTGCTTCAATGTATCCTTTATGTATCGGCCATATCTAAACACACATTTTTCGAATTTAATACCATATATTAGGATATCTAGCGCTGCATCAGTAGTTTTGTTTTTATATATATTTTCTTAGGGGAGTCCACCTAACTCCCATCGATACAGCAGCTGATTTCTTTTTTCTTTTTTGATACTAATATTGTATCTAACATCTTTAAAACGGCTATCTAAGTGTGGTGGTTTTGTTTTGAGCGCAGAGACGGGACCTACCCAGGTGTCCCGCTGTTTGTATGTTTTTTGTACCAAACTAAACAATCCTAAATCCAACTTTGACATTTTCATACTTTGTTGCAAATCCTTGGCAGCAGGGGTGGGCTGGCATGGGTGCCAGATGGCACCCAGGCTGGCCGCATATTTGTTGGTATAGGGCCGCACATGCCGATCTACTGATCTGCATGTGTGGCCTTTATAAACTAAAAAAAAAATCAGCCCTGATCATTGGTGGTTCAGGGAGGCCGCACGTGGTGATCTACTGATCATATACTAAAAAAGGCAGCCCAAACATTGGTGGTTCAGCAGGCTACTGGCCGTTTCGGCTGCCGGGGTCTCCGGTGTTAGCAAGACTCGGCAGCAGGTAGTGACGTCAGAGGCCAAGCCCAGGCCAAATTTTGCCAGCCTGTCCCTGCTTGGCAGTCAATGAAAGCTTTAAGTCTGGAACCCATGGACATCACCAAATATTGGGTTTCATCCCAAGTCATGCTCGGCCAGGCCTCTACTCCAAATGTATTCAGTCCCTGCTTGTTTTGGGCCATTTTCCTGTAGAAACCAATCAGGTTCAAGCTTTTTCTCTGTTTATCTCTTCATTCTGTTCCTTAATATGTTTCTCAGTACTCTGGACAAGTTTATCACTCTGCTGTTGTTCTATGTGTTTCATATCCAGCTCGCTGTTATCTGTCATTGTGATCCATGTGATCTTTGGTATTTTGTTTGAGCATGTACTTTGCGTTGTTCAGTAAACTTTAGTAAATTTGATACTTAAGCCCTGTTCACATTGCCGACACAGCAATGCCACTTACCATCCGATGTCCATGTCCTGAGAACACTTTACACTTTTTTTTACGATAAATCAGTAAAATGAGTGACTGAATCATAATCGTAAACACATGAACGAAGATCTATAATACATGAACCAAAAACAGAAGTGGCTCAGTCCACCACCAGCATGCAGTGTTTCTGCATATCTAGCACCAACACTTCTGTTCTCAACACTTATACCCCGTTCACATTACCTCAAATTAACTGTCTTTTTTGATGAAAAAGCCAACTGCAGTGAAAAAGCCAGAGCCTGCTCCTTAGAAGGGGTTTTGCCCTCTTATCCGTCTTTTTCAGTCAGTGTGAACACACTACAAAGCTGACTTTCCTCTCCCATTGTGCTTGTGCAGTGCTGACACAGTCAGCTGTTTCTAGCACAATACTGCCTGTCTGTGCCTCCTCCCCCCTCCCCTCATGTAAACAAACAATCACAGCCAATTACAGCACATCTTCTGAGTAATGATGTGTACTGGTAGCGAAAAGCAGGGGTCAATGTGAACAGTGCAGTCACAGCTTTTTTACTAAAAAATCTGGCTTTTTCAGCTAATCTTATCGGTCCTTGCAGCACAGCCCCTCCAATTCCCCAGCTCTACACCCTGGCTCTTAAGCTAGTTTTTTCAAGGCTGGTAATGTGAACGGTGTATAATACCAGCATTTGATTATATAACCTTGACCTCTGCAACCCTAGCACCAACAATGTACTGACAAACCTTCATTACAATGAAGATTTGCAGACATATGGAATGCTCAGGGTTACTACTCTATTAGTATAGTTCTGTGCTTATCAGTAATGCTTAATTGAATTCAGCACTTATTCATTTATTTAACCCTAAAAACAGCTCTATGGGTCAGATTCAGATTTACACTCTGATGACTTACACTCTCATGGGTAAAACCATGTTGAATTGCAGGGGTGGTAAAATGAATGTTAGTGTTTGCATGCAGGGAGAATACTTTATTGTTGCATGTTGCACACAGATACTGACCAGCGTTACTGTTACACTGTTATTANACTTGTGCTGGAAACATCATCTCTCACCTGTAATGCTGATTGTAATTCATTCAATTTACCTCCCCTCCAATTCAACATTGTTTTGCCCATGACAGTATATGTCATGAGAGTGTAAATCTAAATCTGTTACTCGGGCACTAGCACCAACATTTATATTACTAGCCACACTAACACTCATCACCTCTACCTGCACAAGCACAACACCAACCCAGAAACATGTTCCAGGTAGCATAGCATAGTCAGGGATTCTGGAACCAGGTACCTTTAATTCAGAGCTGCGCAAAAACGCGACTCCCCTTTTCTCATTTCCATATGACAGAGTCGCAAGGGCTTTGCGCCTGACTCCGTGCTATTTAAAGCCGATCTGCGCAAAACATTGCGTCTCCGCCAGACTGGGCTGAATCGGCTCCCATGCTCCAAAGCCAAATTGTATTGTGGTGGGCAATATAAAAACAACCTTTACAATGTCTATTTTTAGGTTAAAGTAGTAAATGTGGTGAAAACAAGGCATCAATATTTAATATGAAATAAATAGTACACTGTCTTGTTTGGGACTATTAAGTAATAATATTTTATAAAATTTAAGTTAATGGATTTTTTTCCTATTGTATTTCTTTATATTGTATTTGAGTATATTAATACACTAGAATGGTGACCATTTACCATTTACAATTAATAGGTGATAATGTGGTCACATTAAGTGCTGGTGTTTAGTTCTTTAATATGTATACTTAAGTTTATTAAAAGCTCTAAGTTTGTAGAGTTCCAGTTCACAGAAGTAATTTTAGGCCTGTGACATATACTGCTATCAGTTTACTAATAATGAGTTCACTAGCAGAACGGGTTGACTGAATGACTCTGAAGTAGTTCCCCCACAGGGATACTCATTTTCTCATGCTAATTTCTATTAGTGAAATGACAGCAACATCTTATTAAGTCTGTTTTCAAAATACCTGTTTGATGTGTAGAATAATGAAGCAAGTTTTGACAGAAAACAAATCCAGTGCAGATCTAATTTTGCAATGAATATTAGATTCCTGATGATTTTTATTTAAATAAACCAGATAATACAAAATTAATTCAAATATGTTAATTAAAAGCAGTTATTGTATTGAGAAGTAAATTGGTAATGTTTATCCATACAGCAATGCGTTCTCGTAATTGTCCAGTACATTACAGTACCTTAAGATATACCTAGTTTTCATAATTTCAATAATAATGAAAGACCAAATTGTGACATAAATCTTTAAAATACTAGGCAACTATGCATGAGCAAGCTTCGCAAGTACTGTAGATGACTCAGCGAGTAACATTGATGCCTCACCGTGATAATGTTGTAACTTTGATTCCTGGACCGTATCTGTGTGGAATTTTTCTTTTCTTCCTATTTATCTTTGGCTTTCCTCCAGGTACTCCGATCCGGTTAATTGGGAGCTGACTAAATTCTCCCTAGTGTATGTGTATGAGTAATTGCCCCTATATACCAAATTCCCATGTGTGTAAGCTTGCGGGCCCCTCTTCCTCACCCATTCTGTCTGTCTTTATTCCCCATTGTGCACTGCAGACACTTTGTAGCCCCTAATAAATAAGTGTAAATAATAATAACCAGAATTCACTTGTTGGATCTAAATGTTCAGAATCCTGAGTTATGTCCTGGACCATTTCCATGTGAGCGGTTTTTCTTTGCATGCTTTGAAGAGGAACCTGTATCAGTGCCAGAATCCAGCATAATAATGATAGTAATAATAATTATTATCATCATCATCATCATCATCATCATTGTAATGCAGAGAGAAAGACAGAGGAATCTCCTTGGTTGTTAATATTTGTAGTAACACAGTAATGTCGGCATAGTCATAGAACAATAAAGCCATCAAATAAAAAAAAACCATAAAAAACACAACTCAATTCTCTATTGAATCCTGACAAAATCTGTCCCCCAACTTCCAGTAATTTTGCATGATGCCCAATGGAATCCTTGCTTGCGTGCATTACAAAAACCAGCATTGCAAAACTCATTTGTATTATTTTACTATAATTATGGATACTAGTGGATGCCACTACTATGCCAGCATTTCTATCAATTACAGAATGGAGCCAAGAAAGTGCAGAGTCTGTGGCTATAGAAGCGCCCAAACTCTGGATAATGTCCTGAGAACTGTTGAGAGGTATGTATGTTGGAAGGTATGTATGTTGGAAGGTGTGCAGTGCAGTCACTTACTTGAAACACCCTCTTCTACTGCTTTGTCACTCACATATACACCTGCTACTCATTTTTGTTTTATTGAATTAGTTTTATATAATCCATAGGAGGCTGCTTACATGTTTTAATGTTCCTGTAGAAAAATGTAAATTATAGAGTTAAATAAGAAAGAAGAGCTGTAAACTAAATATTTTCTGCAAATCTATGAGACTGTTTCATGAGATCTGCTTTTAAAATGCTCAGAATTAATTCAATGTATCTCTTTGGCAATGACCTCTCTGATCCTTCTGGATAAACTTAGAATTAAATCCTCATAGCCTATCTGATGCAAAAGATAAGCCTCTAGATAAATTGTTATTGTAGTTGCTTACTCATCCTAATGTTGAGCTGCCAGTTAAATTGCAAATTAAAGGCTCAAAATCTGGATTATGGGAACATACATTGTTATTAATATAATTATAATAATAATAAAAAATATCTGTCTCACAGCTTGTCATTTTAAGTATGTTCTTTTAAGGACTTTCCCCATAATATTAACAAAATAGCTTCTGCTATCTGCAATTATATTAAATCAGTGTCTGACAATTTATATATCACTTACAGCATTAGAAACCATAACACACTTTTGATTTAAAAGTATATTTTAACACAAAATGCATATTTTTGTTATTTTATATTTTGTTGGATAATTTCATTTACTCACAATTGGTTTAAAAGGAACAGAAATAATAACTTATTTACCATTAAATGGTACAATTCATGATCATTTAATTGTGTTATTATTTGTCTGTTGTTCCTGTGATGGGGCATATAAACTGGTACCTCTAAAGGGGGAAAGTTTGCACCCAGTATATGACATGCCTTTAACTTTGTAACTCCTCATTATAAGCTCCATTAAATATTATAAATGAATGGTTCAAATTGTGTTTCATTTGGCATACAGTATCTGAACTGGTGTTCCAAGATGAATCAAGGCAGCTCTTAGTTGATTGTACCTCTAAATCAGAGACTGTATTGTGTAATGATGATATGAACAACAACAATAAAGCTGAGTATCCACTAGAACAATATAATTCTAGTGGATATTGGATAAACGGGATGATTTTCCCTGAGGAAAACCGCCCTGTCTTTGGCACCATTCCCTAGAACAATACAAAAAAAAACTGTAAAAAAAAAATAAATAAATCCATACTTATCCCACTCAACAGGCGCTATCTCTCTGGCTGTAGAGGGAGTCCTGCAGTGAGTGACAGGCCCGGGCCCCTGCTTTCTGGAGAGGAAGCACCGGGGGTATTAGGGGAGCAGCAAATTTATTTTTCTTGTAAACAAATGATATTGGGATTATAGCCACATGAGAGGTGGGCCCATTTGTCCCGAACTCTGCGAGGCAATTGTTGGCAGGTATGTGTTGTATTATTTACTATAATTAGTATAAAGAACCAACTGAGTACACTTATTTTCAGGACCACCATCACAAATTGCAGGCCCCCTCCACCCTGACCCCTTTCTGGGCCCCTGCCCTCTCACACTCTTTGGCAGGGCAGCAACCCGGAAAGAACGAGGTGCAATATAACATGTGTAATGTGTAACTTACTACCTGCGCTTGTGGCAGCCTGCAGAGTTGACACCTATATATTTCTCAGAACATACAGAATACAAATAAACTTTAGTATGATTTTTTTTTTAATCTTTTAAAAAAAGATTTTTCAAGAGTGGGTAAAACCATGTTAAATTGCAGGGGAGGTAAAATGAATGTCAGTGTGTGCATGCAGGGGGAATGCTTTATTTTTGCATATTGCACACAGATACTGACCAGTGTTACTGTTACACTGTTATTACACTTGTGCTAGAAACATCATCTCTCACCTGTAACACTGATTGCAACTAATTCAATTTGCCTCCCCTGCAATTCATCATGGTTTTGCCCACTTTTAAAAAATCTTTCGATTGGGACACTTTATCTTATAGTGTATGCCCAGCTTTAGTGTGTAGCTTAAGCATCCTCTCACGCCTGTGCTCCGGTCTCGTTTGGCATATCAAGGGTGTCTGGTGGTGTCATTTTAAACATGTCTCAGGGGAGGGCCAGAAACAAGATCAAACAGTAAAACACCAATATATAGTGTAGTAGTTTTTTTTTTATTATTATGAGCGATATTCCAATGCAGCAGAAGTTGTTTTTATTATATGCATCTTGAGAAATGGGAGTAGATTACCTATTAATCACTGGAAATTCACTCAGACATATGAGGGTTAATCATTTGAAAAAATTCTCTAACTAAATATTAAAATCTTATATAAAGTAATAGCAACTATCTTGTTTTAATTTCATTTTTGGAAATCAAGTAAAAAATTTCATTCTAGTTTTCCAACCGTCCATTCCCCACAGTCAACCCCAGCCCTCCCAACTGCATAACCCTTACCTACCCCTCCCTGCTACCTAACCCTATCCCTCCATTACCTGCTGCATAAACCTAACCTTCCCCTCCAACTGCCTATCCATAACCTTCTCCTCTCTGCTGGCTAACCCAAACCTTTCCTTCCCTGCTGCCTTACCATAACTTTCCCCTGTGTCTGCGGCATCGGCAGCTGTTGGAGCTGTCTGTGTTATGAATGGATGTAGTAGTCTATTCATAAATATAACAACTGCGACTGCATCCTGTATAAAAAGTTTACTATTTTGACCAACATCACGATAATACTTAAAAGTTACCTAATGTTAATAGAACTCAACTTAAACTTACAGTCCCCTATTTTATTATTATTATTATTATTATTATTATTATTATATCAAAGTAACAAAAAAATTTACAAAAAAAGCGCAAACTCCACTTATCCACTCCAATGCTGCCATACAGCAGTACAATCCATTTTATAACTTTTTTTGAAGATATGAGTACAAGACTTTATTTTTCTGCTTGCTATTTACACAGTGTTTAATTTTTGTCCTGAAAGTACCTGTTCCATTATTTATCCACTTACACACATTTCATATTTATGAAAAGTAGCATGGCCTGTGTTCATTTGTTACTAATCATTAGCCATTCCCAGAGTCCTGACCTGTAGTAAACCTGAAATCCACTGATGTTATAAATAAAATAGAATTATGAAAAATGCCATTAGGTTGCAGTGGATGCTATTATTTATCCATTTAAAGAAAGTGAACCATGTTGTTTCTGCTAGAGAAATAAAACATTGTCTTTTAATGTGACAAAATACAAAATGATTGGCAAATATATATAAATGACTGCATAGATTTAACATAGACTTAAGAATTTAAATATGATTGGCGATCTGGGTATGGAAAATGTTTGACCCACCTATAGTTTAGTATCCTATATAATTCATGCGACCATTCTGAGAAAACGGTTATGACTGGGGTTATCAGAACATTTCATTTAAAATAAACCAAACATTAGACAAACCCATTCTATGTAGCCACATAATCATGTAACATTTCCACCAAGTCTGTCCCATATTCTACATATAAATAAAATAATGGGGTTAGAGTCTTCAATAAAATGTGGTGAATTTTTTATTCCGACATTTCGATCACTTGACGTCACAAACAATACTGTCCAATGTTAAAATGTGCATATTTATAGATTAATGAACAATCAATTTACATCTCACCCAGCACAAGGGTCTTGGTAGCACCTCTGGAAATAGATTGATGCCTACCTGAGATGCCATAGTAGCCGGTGGCTTATTTCTTTCAGATGAGTGTTATCTTACACAGCTGGGCCATGTTTCTATATGCCATATGGTGGCTCTAGTAACTACTACAGCTATCAAGGCATCTAGTCCCAAAATGACTATGTCAGGGGGCAACTAATGAACATGTTAGCCAGACACTGTGTTGGTAACAACTTGATTGTAAGATAAGGACTGTGCTGTTTAAAGACATATGTGGTTTATTCAAATGAAAACGCTTTAAAAGCGTAGGAAGGAATGAGATTATGTGGCGTAAAGGAGGTTATTAGTCTATAGACAATACATGTTGAACAATAAAATATAAAAGAAAATGACTCTATATATATATATATATATATATATATATATATATATACAAAAACAAACAAGAATCCCCAGCACTCATGCTATTAGCCAGTGACTGACTATGCTACTTTATATTTAAAATAAAATGGCAGAAACGTCCGTCACATACATGGCACATATATGTGCTCATACATGTTTAGCCACCAGCCACTTACAAGGCCTTTCTGCTTGTGGTGGTCCTAACTCTAAATTTTTCAGAGCCCAACTTTGGGACACATATCATGTATTTCCAGTCCAAGTGCAAGACACCTTGAGAAAACTCCCCATAACGTTTCCTCAAACCTTGTAAGTGGCTGGTGGCTAAACATGTATGAGCACTAAACATGGTAAAACATGTGGTTTATTCAAAAAAACATATATTTAAAATTGTTGAAGTCTCAATTAATTGCCCAGTTTGATAAATGTGTGATTCAAAATATCAGCATGATTTTTAAAATGGTTCACCTACTATACTGGTATTTCCTGCGGTGCTGGCTCTAAGCACTGTTGAACTAAAGAAAATATAAAAAGCAAATCAAATAAATTTAAAATAGTATTTTACATATTTTTTGCATTTAGTATGTTTCCTTAAAATGCTTTAAATATAATAATCAATATTTCTGGGGAATTTAGCTGGCACATCAATATATTACCTAAAATCAAAACTAGTTATACAGTAGAAAAAAATTGGAAAAGGAACAGGGGAAATGGAAATGCTTTTTAGATTTGTGTTTAAAGACATTCCAGTTTTGACTTTGGCTTCTCTGTCGTTATTCTAGTAAGAAGTCTTTTAAAGTTTTATAAGGAATTTGACTGAAGTCAAATGTATATATTTATTGACCCATAAGGATGCTTCCCTTATGGGTTAAATTCCTCCCGATGCACAAAATGAGTACATGCTATATGCACGTTGGGTCGTCACTCCCTGCCATTCAAAAGGATTTCAGCATGGAATACAGAATCAACCATAGTGGGTTCTGATATGTAAAGGCCATTTACATGCATGTTCAGTTAATTTGCATGGAGTAAATTTGGTATAAATACTGGAATTTAGATAAAATCATTTTTCATTTCAGGACAGTAAGTGCAAACACTCAGTATAGTTATAGTTTATTATAATTAGCAATGTTAAACTTTTAAAGGAGTATCCAGTAGTATTGCAGTACTTGTGCACTGTACATTAATGCTAGATGCATACAGGATAACATACAGAATGACATTATTATAGGGAACCACACACCTAGGTGAAGAGTGCTAGTAAAACCTAGGCTATCCTTGGAGTCCCTTGGCATGTTGTGAGCCCAATCTGTGGTACAGATGAGTACACAAGTCAAAGGAAATATCTCAGATACAAGCTGAGTGCAAGGAAAACTTCCACCAACTCACCAGATGAATGAATGATGAAACTCCAATAATGAAAATCCAATATGGAGTCGATCATTTGATATAATATTACTTGTTTTATGCAAGGTCAGCACACTTATTTTCTCAGTCCTACAGAATAGCTCTCCAAATGTGTTTTTCCACATAACCAGCACTATAAGAAAAACTGTAAAAGCTATAAATCAGTTTCATTGTTTCAATTCCAAAATAAATAGTGATGTTTGAAGACAGGAAAAATACATTGCATTCTACCTAGACATATTTATCTTCCTACGATTATCCTTGCTCTTGGTCCTTCAACAGTATAATACCCTCGGAGTTTCTAAATCCCTCTTGAGATCTGAATTTCTAGAACAACTCCTGGGCTCCAATGTAAAGAAAAACTGCTATGCATGCCCTTACTCACTTCCCTGTAAGCAGGACACCGTCATACCTAAGATTACCTTGACTATCTCAAATCCTCAGCTTTGTCAATACATGCTAAGTAAAAGTCTTCATGAAAAAGATAGACATTTTGTCAATACCAGGTTAAAGGTATAGCAGTTTATAGAACAGTAACTACTGTTGTTTGCAGCCTGTAAAGTTTACCCTAAAATAGCCTTTAAAAAAAAGAAAATATTGTATTGCAGCCAAATTTGTACACTCAAGCTGACACTACATTCCACACCTGTACTGACACCTACATGCTGTGCTTCTTTAATGGGGTTGTCTTTGCTGTATTTTCAAAACACTTGCATACTGTACTCCTTCTATTGTCTCCTCCTACTGTGCATTCCAATCCTGTACAAATTCTTCCACGTTTTATTGTTTCTATGTCATTCTCCTTACAGTACATTTACACTTATGCAAAGTTAATTTACATTTACTCATATGTACCCCTATTTGAAACTTATATGCAAATATGACCCAGACATTTAATTTACAAACATAAAATGATTAAAATATCATTATTTTTCAAATGATTAAAGGCAGTAATATAAGTAAATACGTTTTCTATTTAAATAGTCAACAAGGAAAATAAATAGCAAAAGTAAAAAAATAATCTAAACAGTTTTTAAATCATGTCACAGACTATAAAATATAAACAAAGCATTGATACGCTTATACAAAACAATCCTATTCATTTGTAAAATGTAATCTTTTGACATATTTAAATTTAAAATAAGTTTCTTTAACATCAAACTTTGTCACGTTTCCAGAGACCAGAAAATCTAAGTCTCTATAGGGTGCAACTAATTTCAGTTTCAATTTTAGCACCTTTGATAGCTAATTCAAGTGGAAAATGTATTTGACCTGGTATGTCAAGAATAACCATAAGATCCCAGAGGTAATGTCAATTGGCAAAGGATTTCATTCACCTCCGGTTAATGTGTAGAAGGGAAGGTTTTTGTACCCATCTCCCTGAACAGAATATTCATTAGTACAAATCTTTCATACCTATTGCTGAATAAACAGCAACAGAACAGAATTATATTCATAAAAACTAAGAGGAAAGAGCCACACACTCCTTGGGCTTTGAATGGAATGTAAAACAGTCACTTTAATTATACAGTTATAAAAGAAAGAAAGAACTAAAATGATCATGATTTATAAATGTGTTCAAGAAATTAGATATTTAAATATATGGTTAAAAATTTTAAACCAACATTTTCAGGGTTTTTTTGGGGGGGGGGAATCTAACATACCTTCCACTAGGAAATGAAATACGCATACTGTATATACTGTACATATCACATTGAAAATCCTGTAGAAGCTGGATGTAATCTATCCTGTATAATCCATACAAACTGATAGGTTAACCTGTTATTATAAGTCAACCTCCCATTCCTATAAAGAGCTATAGCATATATTTCCACTAAAATGACAAAAAGAGCCTCCTTATACCATAAAGTGTCAAACGATGCAGTGTAGACAGTAAACAGACACAATAAGACACAGAGATTTTGATTGCGGTTATAAAAGGGGCATATTTATTCAAATGGATCATAATTGAAATTGGTGACTAGACTGAAAAGTTCCACCTAATGGAAGGACATTGCGTGAGGACATTGCTCCTTGTATGGAACACAATAACAGCAGGGACCACAAAACAATGAACGGATTTACGTAGAAGAAGGGAGGAAGCTGAAAAAAGAGCTACCAAGACCTAAATTCTTTAAACAATGTTTAAACACAAAATTAAATAAAACCTGGTGAGTGGTGTCCCATCCCTATGAACCAAGAAGTTTTCACCATCTGAGGGCTGAAGATGCATATATAAAAACCAGAGCAGAGCTAATGGGTAAATGGATGTGGAAGCATGGGGCAATAGGGTAACGATCTCTGCATAATTGGTCAGACTCAAATTTGTGAAGAGAGTCAGAGATTATCACATTATGTTTAAACATCCCGAAGGTCATCGCCTTTTTGCCAGTAGTCACCAGCTTTCATAGCTCAAAAGTATGCCCACGTGAAAGCTTGTTTCGTATTTGTGAGATGCACCAGGCAGATTCAACCTCCATTGACACCAGGCAGGCCAACATCTTTAGACCGACGGGCCATCTGGTGTTTTTACACTGGGGACGAACACAGGACCAGCCCTGGATCACTCTGTCCACCATGAAACTCCTGAGTGGTGAAATCCCTGCAGAAGCTAAAGACCCAAATCCAAACCTAGCTGGAGGCCACTGAGCCTGGAGACCAAGCTGGAGCCCACTGAGGAGAGTTGAGAAGGAGGGGTATCAGGGCACACTCCAGGAACATCCTACACAGGCAGAAGAGAGCTGACAGGTCCTCCAGGGACATAAAGAGTCTCTCCACAGACTCCAGCTGCTGTGACCAACGCAGCCCTGCATGCACCCGCAGTATAAGGAAGAAACCCTTCTTAAATTACACTCATAGCTGAATACTATAGGGTGACCTGTACGTGACCTGACTGGGAGTTTTGGCCTCAGCCTGGCATTTATTATCATTTGGAAATAATAGGTTCAACAATATCAGTACCATAATCCATAATGAGACAAATATGTACATTGTAATAAAATGGAATAGAAGGATGGGTATCTATCTATCGATCAATCTGTCTGTCTGTCCTTCCATACAGGGCCAGATTAACAATGGGGCGGTTGGGACTACATCTGAAAAAAGGCCCACACATACACATATATAGCATCTGCAGGCAGTTACTGGCATTCACCCTAATGCACNGCAGCACACCAGTACTGTACGCTATGTGTGATAAAGAAGAGAACAGTTTGATGAAGGGGTGAGGTGTGATTAATAGGCCCACATGTAATTGACTGCCCACACAACCCTGGTCACACCCATGTGTCACTGGTCATGCTCACGCCAATGGGCCCTTCAACATTTTCAGCCCTAGTCTTTAATGCCCTGCTTCCATACATCCAGTCATCGTTCTTTCTGTATGTCTGTCTAACTATTTATGAATCTTTTTATATGGATTTTGAAAAAGGCTGAGTAAATATTCACCTTACCAAATTGAATCAGGTTTTTCAGTTACTCCTAACTCTTTAATACAAATAGAAATAAAAAATAGATGGTGTACTTTTACTGTATCAGAGCAAGTGTATGATTTACATTGCTTTGTAATGACTTCTATTTGAATTTTTCCCTTTGTACAGTCCCATGTGGTACAATTTATTCATTTTGAAATGATATTTGTTATCTTGACAGAAAAGGTTGCTTTCAAAAGTGACAGATTCTAACTCAGGCAAAATTTGTAAAGGACTTAAGAAAATAATGTGTAAAATGGATTATTTGTAATCATCTTCAGTCTAGGTTTTGTAGTGTTAGTTGAAAAAGAAAAACAGCCACTGAGGTGTGCAGCAGAAATATTTAACCTGTGCCAACTATATAATAATAATAATAATAATAATAATAATAATAATAATAATAATAATAATAATAATAATAATCTGTACATATTTATTAAAGTGCTTCTTCTGATTTAACTTATTGTACCAATACATATTTTTTAATTTATACTATCACATTTTATACATTTATACTTTATTGTCATGTAGCATCTTTTTTTTAAATCCTTCTCTTTTTCATGTGATTCATACATTATGTTAAAGAAAATAGACACTTTGTGTTGAATTAATTATTTTACTAAATCTAAATTGAAAAAAAAAACTACATTTGGTTTGAATAGTAAACGTGAGGTAGAACAGTTAGTCGTTTTGTCTCTTTTTCACTTTCGCAGAGATTCCCAGATACAGGATTCCTTTCATTGGGAGATTCTGCAGCCCCTGGTCCTTGGACCACATTCTTGTGCTCGTGGCGACTGGGTAGGTTTCACAAGGGGTGTTATAGTAGGAGTCACATTGGGTGTTGTAAGTGACTGGATAGCTCAAAACACTGCTGATATTGATTCAATTATGAATTAATGTAAGAGTGATCAATTGTTCTATAAAAAATTGTAAGAGAAAGAAATTATATTAGCATTTGCTTGAGATCAACTTTTGCTAACTCGTGTATAAAGCACTGATCAGACAGCAAAAGTAAATAAGGTGATTATCCAGATAGCAACCAACCAAAAATAACATTTTGCATGTTATGTGCAATAGTCCCTAACGTGTGTGTGTAACAATGTTTACAAATTCATGTCATTTACCAGATTCACAGCTTTCAGGTTGTGTGTCTCATTTTGAATTTGTGGTTCGTCTTCAGTACACTAACGGGGCAGCTGGATCCAGATGCTTGACGCCTGACCGCATAGGAGGTTCTTAATAAAATGAAAGGTAAGTTTTGTTAAGGCAACATTATTGTGAAGTGCTAACATTTGCAAAGCTGGAAGATTGCAGTAAGATTTGCATACAACCACAGTGAACATCACGCTGACAGCTACAATATGATTGGTTGTATGGGCAACATCCACACTTTAAAAAGTTCATGATGTGTCCATAGTTTGGAAATTGTCATGAACACAATGCAAACTTATAAACCATTAAAAAGCAGTGTGTTCTAACAAATGTAAGTTACAAAAGAGAAAAATAATGGTATATAAATAAGTCATGGTTATTTAGTGCGAATGATGTTTGTATTATTGTTTATACCTACTACAGTATATATGGTATTTTCCTTCCCCCTTTTTATGTCTGTGATAATCTGGAGCATTGATTACTCATAAGAAACAAAGTAATAGAGGAAGCCGTCTAGATCCATTGTACACCGCTTTAAAACAAAGCTATGCTCTGGTACGCTTAACTTACAGCTATTGCTCACGTGGTGCTGATATTTTCACTTTTCTGCACTTGTTCCCTTGGCTTTGG
>JABWIB010000459.1:107466-124145 GCA_016617825.1 Platyplectrum ornatum
GAGGTCTGGCGGGCCGGATTTGGCCCGCGGGCCTTGTGTTTGACACCCCTGACCTATATCATCTACCATTGTTTTCACCCCTCCTGGTGTGTCTACCCTGTTACAGGGCTCGAGGTGGGGATTCTATAGTGCCGGTATGGCGCTAAGTCCCGCCCCTTTCATAAACCCCTCCGCCTCCAGACCCGCAGTTTTTTTTAAACTAACATTCCCGACCTCCACTGCTGAGGGGCCGGAGCTTATGAAAGGGGCCGTGGCTTCGCGGGAGAAGTGCCGATATGCCATACCGGCATATACCGTCCCACTTCGAGCCCTGCCCTGTTACATATCTTTGTCTCATCTGCAAAAAGGCATTTTCCCTGGATACAATGTGTAATGTCACCAATAAATATATTAAATAGCACAGGTCCCTGGGGAGCTCCTCTGGTAACCCTACCATCCCCTGAATGGATTCCATTTACTATAACTCTTTGTTGCCTATTTCGTAACCAAGATCGTATCCACTCGACTATTTTTGTTTCCAATCCCAGGTTTTCTGGCTTGTTTAACAGTCTGTGATGAGGCACTGTGTTAAATGCCTTACTAAAATCTAGATAAGCTGTGTCCACAGCCCCCTCTTGATCTGGTATGTTATCAGGCACTATTAATTGTTTACTATATGGTTTTGGCGCACTCTAGAGATATTTCCCTAACTTTAATTTTACATAGGTCCAGTTTTGGCTTTTTCTGGGTAATTGCCTGGGATATCTTAGGATTTGTGCTGGCAGGAGCACCTGTACACCTATTTTCTTATATATTTTTGTGAACATCCTTTACATATACACTGATTTAGCTATGGAAAAGTTAAGGGAAATCATGGCTTTGTAAGCTCTGTGAGTGTGAGGTGAGTGTACAGCTGTCACATTCACAGACTTTAAGATCACACACAAACATCATTTCATTCCGTACAAGTTAACTGACGAGCAGGTAAACATTATGTCTGGATCCAGTCCTATGTCTCCAAGTATTTTAGTCTTTTGTAGTTATTTAACTAAAAGTGCTGACAGAGGCAGAAACTGTGATCCCTGGGCCTTCAACAAGCTTTTTCGAAGGCTTTTGCCTTTAAAAATGATGTAGTTTTAATCACAGAAAGCCACTTAAGTACTCAGTTCAGGGTAAGACATTGCTTGATTATATAATTTAGTGATGCTTGATCACACATTTGCTCTAATGTAAAGCAGGACATTATATTGAATTATCATTCCTTTTATATTTCAGAAAAGTCAAATATGGGTTAATAGGAAGTCTTTTGAATTATAATCCTAAAACAGCTCAGCTAAAATGTGTGATCAGAATGTAAATAGCAGTTGCATGTATGATCATTCATAATAAAGTTGGTTATGCTATGTTAGTTCACAATGCAAATGTAAAGAAAAATGATAATCATAAATTATAAATTGAAGTTGAAATAATTATTTAAAAATGAATTGAATTTAAAGCAACAGATTTACATTGGTTGTCAGTGCAACAATTCCCAATCTTTGGTGAAGCTTTTAAACATTAGTCCAGTGACTTTTATATAGCAATGAAGGCTTTGGCCATCATTCATAGACATGCACTATAATAACTTTACAGTATTACATGTTTGGGTCTGACATATTGCAAAGAGAGGAAAAAAAGAGATACTGAATGGGGCACTCTATAGGACAATAGCGACTTGATTGTGTAAATTTTAAAATATAACTTTTAATATTAATTTTCATAAAAAACAGCGAAATCAATTAAAATAAATAAGTAGAGAAAAGTAGGAAATATATAAAAACACTCTGAATCATTCTGCTCAAATATACTTGATTAAATAAATCAATAAACAAGTAAATGAGCATATCAGTGCTAGTCTCTGCTCCAGGGATAGTGTGCAGACGTCTCTGCTACACTGTATCCCCCTGTGTCTACAGAGCAAGACAGTCACCCCCCGCATTATGGTGCGGAATTATTTGGAGCCAGCCGGCTCGATATCATATACGGCTGTAGCCTAATCTGTGATGACAGCCTATACTGGGGTGACAATAGCACTGTAGCTGTTAGCTGAATCTAGCGTGCAGAGTGATCAGACGCTAAAGCTACGCGCATTTTGCATTACGCTTCTTCGTGGCTTTACCGAGCCCGCACATGGTTTTGTTTATATCCCTTCTTCCTGTCACTGATTGGCTGCAGGGTTTTTTGTTTAAAATAACGGTTGTATATACAATTAATGATCATGTTTCTCCCATATATCTTTAATACCATATAGTCAAGAATATTATGCCATTGAGGAGTTGCTGCATCATAAACTCATCCCTTATTTATTCATTTTATCAGGTCTAGGCATTGTTGTACCTCTATTTTAGTGCAGATACTTTCTTCTTTTTTACTTTTTTCTTTTTCACCTTTTTACATACCTATAACAGATACAAAATTATTCTGTGGCATTCCTTTACATTTCTTAATTACAGTATGATGTCTTCTCTGCCAGTTCGCTCTGTCTCTCCTTGCTTTTCATATCAATCCCATTTATATCTTTGTGTAATTATTATTATTTTCTCCTTTTTGTATCTTTTATTCATATCTCTCCCCCTCCCTCAGTTTTCCTACAATAAAGCTTACTGGTCTCCATACTTTTTGTGTTTATATTCCATCTGTCTCTCACATGTTTGACCTTCTTATTATTATAATATTGCCTAATAATGGGTCTATACAGTTTCCTATAAATTGCCAATAAGAGTCCACAGAATGTCTTCTAATGCCTGTTTCTTATAATTCCATCCCCTCATCTCCCCTATGAACCTTATTCTTTTATTGAACCGTAATTCTGCCTCCGTTGGTAATGATCTAATTTCTCACTTAGATAACTATGCCATGTTTAATAACTAACACTATATGTAGTTGTATTATGATTAATCCGGTACACATGTATAACATGACTAGATAGGGTATTAGTGAAATACTAATTGAGTCTATAAATAATATGTTTAACCTTCAAAGTTGCTAATTGGGATACATTATTACACTCAAATATACCCATTTGTCTCTACCTAGTGTAAATATCAATGTTTAGATGCCCTATAATGTTAATGTCTCGAGCGCTATTCTCTTGTGTGTGTGTATGCCCTACAGTAATTACAGATGCATGCCTAATCAAACAATGTGCCTGTATCTTTTTATTAGTGTCCTACCTTAATATATGTAGGATACTATGTGAGCTTACCTAAACTAAACCGCTCAAGTGGTTATAAAGTGCTTTGTGTCATACATTGGATGTGGTGTGTACCCCTCAGTGCCTTAATACCTAAAGTGTCTTATAACTATGTGCTAATTTCCATTAAGAGTGCATCACTTTATAAGGTGCTATCGAACAACAATATGTGTAATATACTGTCTTACCATAATCTAAATAGTGCATATATCAAATCGCCTCCTTAGTACCAGTAACTCAAGTTAGCTATTTGTTCTAAGACATAATAAAATAAAAATTAATTGAAATTAAAGACTAAAAAGTAATTAAAGTGCTATGTGCTGAGTATTAAGTGCTCGTGCTGATGACTAAACACGCTCTAAGTACTATTAGTTTTGTTATTATGAGTATATTCGATCTCCAAAGGGTATGCCTCTAGTTCCTCTGCTATGCGGTACCTTAGGCATCTTAGTGCTTTATATATCAATTGTCATAGAGGGGTGCATCTTCCCGGGTTTATTACTCCAGTACAGTAAAGTAAAGTGCTAATACAATTATCCCAGATGGTGTTTCTTGTCTCAGGTAAGTTTATGACTCCAAATAAAGATATAGTGCTAGTGCAATTATTCCAGATTATATTTCTTATCCCAAGTGGGTTTATGACTCTCATTAGAACTAAAATGTAAATGCACTTGTCCCAGAAAGTGTTTATGGCTGTAATTTGAGGTAAAGTGCTAGTGCAATTGTCCCAAATAGCATTCCTTACCCTGGGTGAGTTTGTAACTACAATTGGAAATAAAGTGCTAGTGCAACTATTAACATTAAAGTGCTAGTCAGGTCAGTTATCATAAGGTGCTTAGTAGAGTTGATCCTAAGGTGCTGTATATTCTATCCCAGGGGTTAGTCCTAGAGGGGGTTACCATGTAACTTGTGTCTCTTTATGTTATATATTAGCCATAACTCTCTGTCCTGATGTATATAACTCTAACAATGAGTCATTAAAATTTTATAAAAAACTGCTATAGCTTATATACTCATTCAGACCATTAGGTATAACTGTGTCTAGGAGAAAGATGAATTTTGTTTCCTTTTTCAGTAATTCATTTGTCAAATCACCTCCTCTAATGCCCAGTCTTATTTTTAGTAGGATGAAGGCCTTCAATTCCAGGAAGTGCCTTGCCACTGAGGTAAGAGGTTTCATTCTCAGTTTGTCTTTTCTTCCATTTTTGATGTTATAGATGTGGTCACTCAGTCTTTTTCTGAAGGGTCTACTCGTCATTCCAATATATTTGAGTTCACATGGGCATGTTAAGCAGTACACTACTCCATGTGTCCATACTCTCTCTGGTTTTGTTCTTTATCTGTCTGTACTCCTCTGCCCTATACATGTTCAGGGGCCACAATACCACATTGTCTCCCTTGTCAGAGGGTTTAATTAATATTTCCTTAAGATCTTCTAGTTCTCGCAATGCTTTATTCTCTTCCCTCAAGAGATTGTTTGTAATGACGTTTTCTGTCCTTAAGTTTATCCAGGTCTCTAGCAACTAACTGTTTAAATATTTGGACCTGAGGACATGTGGTCATGTGGCACCACTGTGTCCTCACCTCCTTCATTCAATAGTTCAAATAACGTGTTAATGCCTTCTTCATTCTCAGGTGTCAATATTACTCCCTCTTCCATGTTACCATCATCTTGTTGCATCTCTATAATTTGATTAAGCCTAACAGATTTTTGTCTCTGTAAAAAGAACTTTTTCAGCAATAGTTTCCGACAATAATGAGTCAGGTCCCTTTCCCATTCAAATCTATTTAGGTGTGAGGTGGGGGCAAAGGAAAGGCCCTTGGATAGAACAGGGATGTGTGCAGGGTTAAGTTTGAAAGTAGATAAATTGATGATTTTAAGTTCGATCCTCCTACCCCTCAGATATCTGGTGCTCCACTCTTGTTGTGGACTGCGCCACTTCCTCTTGGGCTTTGCGCCCCCTACCTCTCCTGATCTTTCTGTTGCCTCTCCACCACTTGCCCCCATAGTGCCTCCCTTGTCTAAAAAATCCCTAATTTGTGTTAGGGGGTCTCTACCTCTATTATTTGTATCCTGACCTTCATTGATGAATCCACATCTGATACCACATAAGCAGATCTAGATTGTCTGTGTGTAGTCCATTGATGGGCCCTATTGTTAGCAAAGTCATCTCTATCTCTAGAAAACTTAGATCTCTTTTTCTCCAATACATATTCTTCAAACTTATCAACTTCTGTTCTATAGTTTGTAAAGGTATCCTTAAAGCTTTCTAGGTTCTCATACGCTTTCAGTTTGGTGAGTCTGGATTTCTCTATTGTATTTATCTAAAAGTAAGCTGTCATGCTTGACCAGTATGTTAATAAGTTTGAACGAACATTGATTCAATGTGTCCTCCCATTCTCTATTTAGATCAACATTAAAAAGTTCAAAAGATGGGAACACCCTTGGTCGCAAGCCTCTCGGGGTAATGTTATTCTTGACATAATTCTTGGATTTAATATATACTAAACCTTAATAATGAAGTGGATATAGGAGGAGGGACATCCCCTAGTGCAGATCCAGACTCCCTTTGTCTGATATGTTTGGGTCTGAATTGGGTTGATTTGCAGGAACACAACATTGCAATAAATTGAGACTGAATTATAGCTTTGCCTGAAAAGCTGTGGACATTCCAAAAATATGCTACACGAAATTGGCATTGAAACAGAGAGGGCAAGGGGAACGAAGCCCCCCAAATGTGAATGGGACGCTGTCCCGGCGCACAGTCAGTTTGTCACAGGCACTTCAGCTGCTCTGTAACATGGGTAAAGCGTTGGCTGAGCGTGTGCCAGCACTTGCCATGATCTTAAAGTGGCTGAGGTATCTGTCACAGGCTCTAGAAGGGGGCAAGGTGAAAGAAGGAGGGTGCGCAAGGGGTGGAGTATAGCCCTGGGTATGCATTTAAATAATTTTGCACCTGCCCAAACCAACAAGACCTGTATGTGTTAGATACTAAGTGCTAGTACAAATTGTTAGTACTTTTAAAGTTAGTAATATTAGAGGTAACTGGAGTTAACCAGGTGGAAGAATGGAAGGAAACAACTTATCATACTCAACAACTACAAAACACTGTTTTGACAACAAACATAAACAAAGGACTATCAGAACTCTTCATGCTGGCTGTCTCTCCAAACTGCACTGTGCTTCACCAACACATTCTTCTTCTGCGAAACCTCAGCTCTCTGGAGCCTGCATCATTCTCTTCCTTGATCCCCTTCTCGCGACCATCTTCACCATGTTTTGCCACTTACGACACTCCAACCCTCAATCGTGGAAATCTCCTCTCACCAGACTCTTCCAAAAATGCTCCCCCACTGCTGAGCACCTCTGGAGGAATTCCCACTCCCTTCCAGACTTTTTATCTTCAAGTTTATGCTCTCCTCCTTCTGCCTCACCCTTGTCAAACAAACCATTTTCAAAACTCTCATAGCTTCACAACCCTCCAACTTCCGACGTGTCTCTGCTACCTTCAACAGTTTTTTTCTCTACCCCTTCTCCCCCACTTCCACCCACCATATCTGCCTCTGACTTTGCTACTGTTTTTCAAATCCAAAATCAACTCAATTAGACAATCCATGCCATATTTGTCCCCACGCACCTCAACCCCCCTCTCCCCCTCCCCACTCCCTTCCACCACTGTCCACCTTTACACCTTTACCCCCACCTCAGCCTCTGAAGTACTCTCTCTTATATGGTCTACTCATGTGCGCACACTCAACCCCATGCCTTTCCATCTCCCCCGCTCTCCCTCTT
The DNA here is from genome assembly GCA_016617825.1 of Platyplectrum ornatum. NCBI lineage: Eukaryota > Metazoa > Chordata > Amphibia > Anura > Limnodynastidae > Platyplectrum > Platyplectrum ornatum. The sequence continues at coordinate 114,471 of JABWIB010000459.1, forward strand.
TTACCACCTGCTCACATCTTGCACACCTTTTTAACTTTTCCTTCTCCAGAAGCACCTTCTTTTCTCATTTTAAATATACGCTCGCCTCCCCCATTCTCAAAAAACAATACCTCGATCCCACCCGATGAACTACCAACCTATCTCCCTTATCCCTTTTGCCTCCAAGCTACTTGAACGCTTGGTCTACAATTGCCTCTTTACTCACCTCACAACCACATCCTGGATGCTTTTAAATCCATGTTCCGACCCCTCCACTCTACATAAACTGCCCTAATCAAGGTAACCACTGTCTTACACACTGCCAAATTCTCCATCCGCATTCTCCTAGATCTCTCAGCTGCCTTCCACACAGTTGATCACACTCTGTTAATTCATACACTTCACTCCCTAGGACTCACAGTCTCTGCCCTCTCATGGCTTACCTCCTATCTCTTCAACTGCTCCTTCTCCGGAATGACCCCCAGCTCTTCTTCCCCCACTACTCCTCTTCCTGTTGGTGTCTCTCAGGGCCCTGTACATCTCTTCTCCCTCTATATTACCTCCTTCGGCACTCTCATTAACTTATGGCTTTCAATACCAGCTATTCGATTTGCCAGGTTTGCTGTGAAAACAGTGAATCTTGATTAGTAAATTGACATTTCCTATAGGTCATTAGTAAATATACCCTCTAATCTTTGCAGTTATTATAATCATCTTTCAATTATGGCATTAATAGCTTCTTTAAAAAAAAAATATATTGATACATATCACTTTTTATTTCCAGGTCTTAATAGTTGAAAACTTTCAACAGGGGATAGGGAGATTTTACATTTTACAAAGTGAATGTTTGTTTCCAAGAAGAAAAATAAGGTTATTTTGACTGGACATTACTTTTTGTTCCTTTTAAATTACAAGAAACTTCCTTACCTCTTTGTTGAGAGCATCTCTTATTTCCAACTTCTGTATTTAATATATCATTATCTATCGCTACTTTCAATTCCAAAGGCTTAAAAAGGGTCTAAAACCTTTTATTGTACAAAATAAAATAGTTGTTTCTTTATCTTCTTTCGTACATGCTTTTATGAAAAAGGACTCAATTTTGGTTTTTGTGCTCTCTGACCAGGGTAGAATTGACTTTCGCAACAACATGAAACCAATACAATTCAGATGGACTACCATGGTTCTACAAGACATGAGCTCAGTTGTACTTGTTATACAAATAAAATTGAGACCATAAAGCATTCGTACCCCAACAGAGTGATTGTCATTGGCACCACACTACATGGACGTTTCCAAATTCTAATCCTGATTAAGGTTTCAATATTTCCCACTGTTCTGCAAACCACTGCAAAACATACATAGCTGAGGCTAAGGATAAGGGGTTAAGGAGTTCTATTGTATGAGGTCACTGCTTACAAAATCTACAATTTCCAGTAAACTACAATATACTTTGTTCACAGATATTATAGATCTCCTGTTGTTTCCCTTATTTTCCAGCAGTACCTTCACAGTTCTCTTCCTTACTATAAGAGGAACATTGTGTAGTCCATGATATCTATCTATCTATCTATCTATCTATCTATCTATCTAGCTAGCTATCTATCTATCTCTAAGAATTTAGAAACATTAGAGTTTTCCATTTTCAGTTGACTGCAACGATCATGTGATTATCAAATCCATTTTGGTTTTATTAGGTCATTATCTAAAAATATGCACCTCTCTTATGCTTAACCAGTTCTTAATTAAGTAAATGGTGCTCAAGAAAGTTTTTAATTGACTTCTAAAGTGCTCTTCTGTTCTCTAGAATCATAGGTCTTATTTATAGAGAAATTCACATATCTAATGTGCTAAGAAATATTATTCCTTGAAATGTATATATAAAACTATTCATAGCAGATTTGTAACAAATGTTATATGTACAAAGTAGCAAAAAGAACAAAATGTACAAAGCACAAGACAATACGTAGAGGAAGATTTTGTGATATGTGCATCACAATATACCTCAAGCAAACTGACAGACTGCTCTGCTATAAAATACTTGGATTAAATAGAGCTCAAATAATTAAATATGTCTACCTTACATATTTAATTTGTTTTCACTTCTTCAAAATGTATCTGATTAAAAGTAGTAAAATATATTAAATATTTTAATTATTTATGTGATAATAAAGATAACAGATTGGCATATAAAATCTGGTAATTGTCAAAGATAATGCATGAATGGTAAATAGTAATCAGAACAATATTTTACAGTGTTAGGTTTGGTGTTGGAAATACTACTTGCAGGGATATAATATACAATTTTGTTATACCCCTTAACTTGCAAGGGTGTAACTATAACATTGTGGGCCCATAGCTGAATTTTTAATGGGGTCCCTCAGAATACCCTTGTTCCCCCTAAAAACAAACCTTGGAAATGACACCAAATCCTCCTATTCCCAATTGTATGCCCTCAACGTTCCCATGTGTACAAGTACTTACATACTTATGCCTGACAGAAGACACAAGTTTGTGACTAACATACATACACATATCTATCTATCTATCTATCTATCTATCTATCTATCTATCTATCTATCTATTATCTATCTATCTATCTATCTATCTATCTATCTATCTGTCTGTCTAATGCCTTATATATACTATTTGAATAAAGAATCTTAACTACATATGCATCACAAGTCTTGTGAGTGACTTATATGCTGATAGATAGTATTATAATAAAATAAAAGGTATTTTGTCATTGTTAACAAAGCCAGCATAGTATAGTTGTTGCCGTTACTATTCTGAGATATTGATAAAATAAAAATGATGTGAATATTTTGATGTTGGGAAATTTTGCATTAAGAACCCATTCACATAATGTTTTCACTAGCCGAGCATAGTTATGCCATTGTTAACGTGAATGATATTGATGAGCCCTGCTGAGGTGGTAGAGGCAGTGGGCTAAGTAGAATGGGCTATGGAAGCGTGATTTGCGCAATTGAAGTGCTGAGCTGGTGACTGGAAGAGGAATGTAATGATATGAAAAGTGTGAGCAGGCTGAGGAATGTGGATGACTCTTTGTGGAAATAGTGAATGCACGAGGGGGAGGAGGGTTGTATAAAAAGGAACCCGTTAGCAGAGGAGAGCAGAGTAGTGATGCATGCATGAGGGGAGAAAGAAAATATTCAGTGTAATATTGAATAAAAGGCTTAAATAAGAGTAGAAGAAGATATATGTGACAGAATAATTTAGAAAAGTAACGAGTGTTGAAATTGAAGATCTGGACAGCAGTTGAGAGAGGCAGCAACCAATACTTTTTGCAGATTAATGCAAGCAGAGTCGTTGTGTGAGGACAGAGTAGACCAGGCCAGTTATAGGAAACAAAGTACTAATAGGCTTAAAAAATGAAAAGAAAATGATTTACCTGTACTCTTGCAAGAGGAGATCATTTAATATTTTTAAAAGCCTCATCTTTTTCTTCTTTAATCTTTAGTTGCTCTTCCCTTCCCAAGGCAGATAGGGTTGAGGTGTAAAATCTTATTTGTGGGAATCTTCATATGTATTATATTTATTAACTGCGGTTGAATGATAAGAGCACTTTTGTTTTCTTAATTTATCTGTGGATGCACTTTACAGTAACATCAGGGCTGGAAGTGTGTGGGGGGGGTATACGGGGGTATGCCATACAAAAACTACATTGTAGTATTGATATCCATTATATTCAGTGTTTCCATACTGCCACTTCTGAATGTCCATACCATCACTTCTAAATTTCCACTTCGACCACTAAGTAACATGATGCTGGGCTGGAAGTTATGCATTTGGTTTTATCTCAAGTGAAAAAGGAGTTTTGGTGATTAAAGTGATTAAACTGATATTGGTTTACAGTTTGTTTATGTTTGAAGGTAAGTAGTCCAAATAATAAGGATCTTTTGGATTTGATTTTGTCATTGCAAAAGTCTATTATCATTATCCTCACCTTCAAAACAAAGATGAATGCACCCATTATTTTGCACTTCATTTCAATTGGAGGGAAAACATCATCAATGTCAACTTAACTGTTTAAAAATGAATTGATCCTCAGAGGATAGCAAAATGGAGTTTTATGAAAGAAATTATGGAATCTAAATGATTATAAATATAAAAAAGCAAAAATTCACCTGATGACTCAGAGTGCTTAAAGTGTTCCAATTCAAGAGTGAATTAATTAGATATATTGTCACCCTATTAATAGGTATAATTAACACTGTTTTTATAATACAGTTCTCTCTCAGGCATCCCAAGTTTCTTTTTCCTAGAGAATTATTCCTCCTTCGGCTTTATCCACGATAGTCTCTGTAGAGAAATAACAGTGCAATTTGTTTTATTTCAATCCAAAAATTTGATTTAAATTTGCACTTACGTGAGTTTTCTCAGTGGGATCTTTCCACAAGAACCCTTTTCCCGTAGCCTGTCCTGATCAGTGGGATCAGCTGGTACTGCCGGATTCCATGGTACAAGGCAATATTTCAGTGCAGACCATATAATTAATTGTTCACGCAAAGATTAAAAATACACTTAAAAACTTGTTCTCTTTTATTGTGGTTATTTGTTGTTTTACTTTTTATTTTTACAGGGTTCAGAACTACATCTCATATGGTCTCTCAGATGGAAATTTATCCTCCTGAAAAATAGAAGTAAAAACAATAGTGCAATCCCCTTTTCCACTTAAATAAAATTGTGCTTACACTTATCTTCTCTTGTCTCCTTTACATCACATATGTCTGTAGATATAATAGTATATTGTCCCCAATCTCAAATGCTACATTGTAATAGGGCCCTATTAGCAGTGGGTCATGGAAGGTTCACAGACACAATTGTGATGGCTCTAACACACCTTAAGAATGCATTTTAAAAGACTCTGCTTTCTTTATCAAGGTGGTGTGTGGAAATGACCTGCTGGGGCGCGTTGTTTGCTTTCCATAATTGTTAAAAAAAACTCAATAAAAGATCTTCATATTAAAATAAATGGAAGACCTCTAATGATCTGATTTCCTGATCTAGCATATCTAGAAGGAATGTTATTATACGGTCTGATCTCCCGATATAGATTACATCGGTTATTAACTCCTAATGGGAAAACCCTGAACAACACACATTCATAGAAGTTAAAATTGCACCGCGTGGTGATGAAATTTAGAATACAGAGTTCTGTGTATCACCATTGAAATTTTATTGTGTACTGGTGAATTATTTTCAATATGTTAAGTGCTACTAAAGCGTTTGGTATATCTAACCTGCATTTTCTACTCAAGTTAATAGTGTATACCTTACTAGTTGTTAGGGATCCCTGAGATAGGAGGTAAGTAGGGGGGCAGAGTCTAATCACCATCAGGTCTTCTCCAGAGCCTCTAATTGGTTTTGTTGCCGCTGTTCGGTGACAGGTCGCATTCCCCTACTAAGCCTCCTGGACAACCAAAAGCCCCAGACAAGAACAAAGGGCACTGACACACGAGACTGACAAACAGTAAAGAGATGGCCCAGACAAAAAAAAATGGGCACGGACTGACAAGACTAACAGAAAACACCAAAGAGGAGAAAGGGAGAGAGAGGGAAAGAGATACATAGAGAGAGAGAGAGAGCGAGAGAGAGGAGATAATAAGAGAGAGGGCGGGATAGAGAGACAGTGAAAGAAAGAGAGAGAGAGGGGGGGAGAGAGAGAGAGGGTAGGAGAGAGGAGAGAGGGAGAGAGGAGAGAGATGCAGAGACTGGGAGAAAGGCTGACAGGGACAGAACAGTGGATGATGAATGAGATGGGAGACCTGAGAGAGAGAGCTGAAGGTGCAGAGACAAGAAGAAAAGGGAAAGGAGACCAGGGACCATGGAAAGGAGAAAGGAGACTAGGAACTGAGGCAGGGGGTAGGGCTGGAGAACTGGGCGAGGAGCAGGATAAGAAGGCTAGGCACGTGCTGACTGAGGCAACCAGGGAGCAGACTATAGCGGCCAAGAAGCAGGGAAGTGAACGCTATAACCTGCAGTGTGTGTGAGTTCTGCGGGTCAGATAAGGAAGCAGATGACCAATTGGTAGAGGAGCAGGAGGCGAACCCTCCAATGCGCACACATACCTGACTACTTCTGGGTCCTGCATTCACCATGTGGCTGGGAAGCTGAGGCAGGGAGGTAATCACAACATAAACATGCAAATACTGTACATAAATGCAGTTGCGTGTCATGTGATATGGTCCCTCATTTTCATGGTTTTGCCATTAGTGTTGTATCTGAATTCCAACATTTTGTTGATTTTTTCTTTGCTGAAAAAAGTGATCTGTTGTTTGCTCTTGTTATAAGTTATAAGTTTTATTAACTTTATTCCAATTGGAGGGAAAACATCATCAATTGTCAATTTAGCTGTTTACAAATGAATTGCTCATCAGAGCACATGTTTTTCCCAAAAAGTGAAGTGAAACTGAGGTCTTAAAAAAAAAATTATGTGATGTAAATGATTATAAATGGTATGTCTAAAAGTTTAATAGAAATAAAGAAAAATAAAGCAACTCTAGTGGGGAAAGAATTTCATTTGTCATTTATTTCAAAGTTTAATAGGCCCCCTTGGCAGACTAAGAACATTGAAATGAATAGCTGAGACAGGATCAAATATTAAGAGCTACTGTATTTTGTCCAGTAGGTAAAAAAAAATTTAGGAGGGGACTGTATTTAAAGAACTAAATTCTTTAAGGTGGGAAAAAGGGTGGGAGAATGTTTAAAGGGATAATGAAAAACCCTTAATTGACTTACCAGTAAATTTATTGGTTAGTGGGGAGTTGAAAAAGTGGGGATGTTTCCCATAGCAACCAATAAATTATCTTACTTTTAACATCTGTACATGTGTGCACTCATTTTTTCTAATCTTTGATGAAACATACATAATATCTTTACATTTGATTATCTCTCCTGGGGAAGTGTTACATTTTATCCATAACTAATTCTCACTGTAGGCAGGTATAGCCATCACAGTGAGGAGCCAGCAGTTTTGGCATGTGGATCTACTTCCATAGATTCACATAGAGGTTTAGATCCAGTCGAGTGTCTGTATACATTTTTGTGAAATGTGGAAAAATGATTATAACCAATAAAATAGACATTCTTTAATCCAGCTGTCAGTGATACTACCAGAATGACTACGCATATATAATGAACTGTGACACTACACATATTTACCATTCAGCATACACCATATTTATCATTTCAATTTAGGAAACCTGGATGGTGGCAATATAGTTGTTGTGTCTACTAATAACTGTTGGCCTTTATATTGGCCTTATTTTGCACAAATTTATTATATCATTATATTTATATATTGATTAGGATATTGAGGATTGATACATACTGGTGCTATTAATTATACAATGGACCATACAGGTTGTACTGTGAAAGTGCTCAGTGCTCTGTATGATCCAGTCACACAGCAGTGTTAGTAGCAGAAATTGAGGGTAATTAGTAATAAGTATGGTAGAACATGTAAAGTAGGTTGAGGAATTTGGTAAGCTAGTCTAAACAGATGAGTTTTAAAGGAGCACTTAAATGTTTGGAGAGTAGAGAATAGTCATAACTGGCGAGGAAGGTTATTCCAGAGAGGCCTCCTCAGTTGCTATTGTGAGAAGACCTGTAAAACATGCACTGCTAGTGGTACTTGAGGACAGTGTGAGAGAAATCTTGCTATACACCATTTATACATTAGTGGTTCTCAACCTTTTTCTGGTGTGTCCCAGTTACCCATTATGGAATAAGGTCAAGTTCCACTGATCAATCCCATTCTGCCCCCATTGCCTTCTCCTTAACTCTTTTATTCACTTACATTCCCCTGCAATTAGCAAAATCAGGTGAAAGATGTAGAATTTACAATGGTTTCTATGTGTACCTACCACTTTTTAAGGGACCAAAAGTAATTGGTCAAACTAAACAATCCTAAATCTAACTTTAGCTTTTTAATATTTCGTTGCAAATCCTTGGCAGTCAAGTACAGCCTGAAGTTTGGAAGTCTTCTTTTGATTGTTGACTTTCACACATATACACCTACCTCCTGGAGAATGTTCTTGATTTGGCCTTCTGTTGTGAAAGGGTTTTTCTTCACTAGGTAATCAATTCTCCTGTCATCCACCATAGTTGTTTTCTGTGATTTTCAGGGTCTTGTGGTGTTCTTTATTATAAGAATGTTCCAATGTTCCAGTTGATTTGACCATACCTAACGTTTTTTCTATGTTTCTGATGGGTTTGTTTTGATTTTACAGCCTAATGATGGCTTGCCTCAGTGATAGTGACAGCTGTTTGGATCTCATATTAAGAGTCGACAGCAACAGATTCCAAATTCAAATGTCACATCTAGAATCAACTACCGACCTTCTACCTGCTTAATTTATGATGAAATAATGAGGGAACACATGTCCATGCATTAGCTTCTTTGATAGTCCCATTACTTTTGGTTCCTTAAAAGTTGGAGGGGCATGTAGAAATGTTTAACCTGATTTGGATGTAAATACCCTCAAATTGAAGCTGAAAGTATGCAGTTAAAGCATATCTGTTTGTTTCATATAAAATACATTGCGGTGGTGTATAGAGCCCAAAGTACGAGGTTTGTACCGATGTCTCAATATTTATGGACCTGACTGCATATATGTGTCATCTGGTGTGCCCTGTGTGCCACTAGACCATTCGCCCAATCTACCTAAATCATCAATTATATTGCTGAACTCTCTTGATGTGTCTATACTTAATGTGGATACATATACTTGATGTGGCTACATATACTTGATGTGGCTACAAATCTTTGTGTTAGCTTGAAGATCACTGGGAAACTTTGCTGGTAACGTATGATTCCCAGAAATGATTCCAAGAATGATTTTCATTACAAATGCATTCAATGATACCTAATATCTAAGGTATCTGTTATAGCAATTGGTTCAGGAATTTTATTTCATAAGTTACTAGCATTTGCATATGTAGGACCAGATCCAGACCTTTGTACTTATGAACTTAAACATTTTTGTGAAAAAAAACACTTCTTGGCAACAGATTGAAAATGACTTACAAGTACCATTAGATTTTTTCTAACAAACAATACAATTTAATATACAATTTTTTGTTTATTTCTGAGGGGTTTTATGTAACCATATGCTGCATTAACTAGTTGGTGTTTTTAAAGTTCAGATGAGTTCAATGTTATTACTCATTATATTATGCTAGCTTTTTTTTTATTCCTGTCTTACTAAGCTTTACTGGACTATGATTGAACTACCAGAAAGGAGAATATTTAGACTGCCTGCTGCCTTGTCTTCTTTTTTGATCATACTATGTTATTTTGCTCTGAAAAAATGTAATATATATGTAGTAACATTTTGTAAATCTTGATGATAACCTCCTCGTTATTGTTTACTAATGAATCCTATGTGTATTATAAATTTGAATACAAAAATACCAGTGGTGGAAATGGTGCCATAGCAATGTAAACAAACAAACAAATAGATTGTGAGTCTAGGGGGTATATTTACTAAAGGTCGAGTTTTCCAGTCTGAATTTCTCGCAGAGACTCGCCTATCTTGCGTGGCGAGTTTTTGCAGTCTGTTGCAATATTTACTAAAGGTCGCGTTTTCATGTACTAAAAAATTCGGCAGCGAGTTCGTGCGAGTTTCACGGCGGGTTTGATAGCGAATTTCAATGCGAGTTTTGGTTTTGCCT
>JABWIB010000460.1:12664-38018 GCA_016617825.1 Platyplectrum ornatum
TTTTCCAGGTGATTTGGCCGCACCTAATGTCTTTGCTATCTCTCCGATGGGTTTGATGTTTCAGCATATTAATGNCATGCTCTACTGATAGTGACTGTGGATCTCATATCAAGAGTTGACAGCAACAGATTTCAAATGTAAATATCACACCTAGAATCACCTCCAGACCTTTTACTTGCTGAATTGNTGATGAAATAACAAGGGATTAGCCCATGCCTGTCCAATAGCTTCTTCATGGATAATCCCATTACTTTTGGTCCCTNCTTAAACCGTTGTAATTCCTGCACCTTTCACCTGATTCACCCTCAAATTAAAGGTGTTATTTCCATATAATTTTTTTCTGGTATTCTGTGGCCACAGACCTAACACCTACTTCTGTCTGCATCTTACGGATGTCTTATTTTTTAGTTTGAACTTACAAAATGATATTGTACCGGATCCAGAAATCAGTATGTTTTAGCTGCTCCCAGTTCCATCCATATGTTATTACCGGTTCATTGTGTGGTCCCTTGCATGATTAGAAGGTCACCATCACTGCTAACAATCATTCAGTCAGTTGGTAGAACCAGCATAGACCAGTATAGATTTATAAGACAAGTACAATACACATATGTTCTACTATATCCACTTTTAGATTATATCTCAAATTCAGTGTTTATGAATGTTTTTTATAAAACCACCGCACAGCTACATATGCAACATTTNGTCAGCTGGATTGGGTTCTAAATCAGAAACACCACTCTATTGGTTTGACTGTTTGTTTACTCCTTCCCGCCCTGTAAGGTCCATCCGTATGCAGTCAGGCACAGCACTGAGTAGGTTTTTTTGCTATTATTTGGGTGCCATGGTGGTTCAGTAGTTAGCACTTATAACAGAGCAAAGGTCATGAGTTCAGTTCCTGGGTGCGACCTCATCCTATCCTTATGTGCTTGTTTCCCCATGTCTGCGTTGGTTTCCTCTGGGTACTNTGGTTTCCTACCACAACCCAAAAGCTGGTAGNTTAATTGNCAGCTGACTAAATTGTCCCTAGTCTATGTGGTCCATTGTATAATGGACTTGTCCGTCTGTATAGAATGTAAACTTGCGGCTAGGCCCCCTTCCCCAGCCATTACCCAGAAATGTCTTAGAGTGTCAAAATGTAAATCACTACGCAATATGATGGCGCAGCATAAAAATCTGTTACATTTGTTATGATCATGCGCAGGGACTCGGAGGCGCATGCTATTTCATTAGGAGTATGCTCCAGTCTGGATCCGGCTCCTAGTGTCGGCTGCATCCGGAGGTTTACTGTCAGCCTGTTTTTTGCAGTTTGTGCTGGATTATGCTCTATGAATTTGTGATTTGGATCAGGATCAGAAGGGTTGCAGATGTTTCCTCATCGTGTGCTGGATGAGTTGGATAGAGAAATAATATTACATAACTGTCTTTACATCCTGATATTTCCAGCTCTGCATGCAAAACTGTGGTCCAGCTATCACAAATTATTCAACTAAGTAAACATTCAAGGGGTGAGCGTTATAGGATAAGCACCTGTGCTCTGCGCTCATCTGAATGACCTCAATATTTCAGCTGTCATCAAACTATGTGCAGTATTGTATATTTAACGCTGTGCGTTTCCAAAGTGTCTTATGTAGGTTAAGTTGTGAGTGCAGACTGATGAGGATACAGCAATTAATATTAAGGTCTATATCAGAAAATACAGTACGATTCATTCAGTGGGTAACTCTCTGCTATTCTTTTGCTTTACAAATAATTTGTGAATTATTGTTACTATTATATGTTGAGGGGGGTTGTCAGAGTCTCATTTTATCAGTAGTATATATTATAAAATGATTGCTGTTAGCGATAGTAAAAACAGAAGTGAAAGTTTCACNTAGGGTAGAAATGAGAAGCGGTTGCGTCCCACAGGCAAATTGCCATCTGCTGGAAGTGGGTGTAGAGCTGTCTGTGTTTCATCTACTTTGGGTCCCCCGTCTAGATCACAAATATCATTTTATTATGTTTGTGGGTGTGACTATTAACGCTGTTCTATATTGTGTATTTATTTAATAATAATCACACAGATAACACTATACATGAACCTGTGATTGATTATCCTGCTTACAACAGACCCAATTGTTAAGAAACAATTAAAGACACTTTAACACACTCAAAACATTTACATTGTGAAAACATAATAGGTTATGTGCATTATAGGTTTGTACATAGATAGTAAATAAGTATGGCTTACAGACACTTATCAGTCTGCTACATCTGAGGGCCATTCCAGAACCTCGCGAGCCATGTATTTTCCAGTATCATTTGTTCCCTTTGGAATTGAGCTCTGTCCAGTTCTCATCAGCAGTAAAAATGCACTGCACACTGCTTGATATTTCAGCATATAGAGACACTATATATAGACATATATAGATATAGATATATATATCTATATATATAAATATATATCTATATATATAAATATATAACTATATAGTGTCTCTATATATAAAGTTGGATGCAGCCAAACACAACACACAAGTAGTGAGATAAAGCATTGCTGTATTCCCCCATTCTTAGTCATCTTGTAGCATCTCAGTCATGGAATCCAGCAAGCAGGATATTAGTATAAATTATATATTTGTAATGACATAACAGAAATCCAGGTCATAAGATGGCACAAATCACATGGAGTAGAAAAACAAATGCCATCATCAAACAATACATGCGTCAATGGGAAAAAGAGAAAGCGAAAGGAAGGGGTGGCCAGGGGCAACAGAGGGGGCTAGAGGAGACATGAGAAATGCACGCAGTGGGGTAATGTCATTCATCAGGGCGTAGGGGCCAGGACTGAGGAATCCATGAGGCTGTGATGTAGAATGTGATGGAAGCGAAGAAGGCGACCACCGGCCAATCTGCCAGGTTGGGTCCAGGCTGGGAGGGAAGTCTGAATTATAGCAGAGGGGTCTGGAGGGAGCGTCTCGAGGAGTAAGTGTCCCTGAGGCTTGCACAACTCCACACAGTCAGAGTGGGAGCAATTGTAGGGTATGGTGTTCTGAGGAGGGAAGTCCATTTTTGTCAACAGGGGAAGACATTCAATCCACAACCAAATGGAGGTGCACTGCCTGGTAATAGGCTATGAGGTGGGGAGCCTGAAGCAGAACAACATTACTGAATACTAGGAAGAGTTAGCAGCACAATGTAAAGGCAAGCTCCATAATTGCAGAACAATGGTCACAAAGTGCAGAATATAGTTCTGTGCATCTCTAAGCTAAGATCTAGTGCATAGGCATATGCGGGGGGGNGGGGGTTCTGGTTGCCCATAAACCCCCCTTAATGTTGCTGTATTATATGCGGCTTATATTAAGTATTAGGAGCTGGCACACTGTATAAAGTAAATTACAATGTATGTGGCATTTCAAGATTTGTGTATATGTGTGTATATATATATATATATATATCTCAGTACTGTATGGTCCTTTACAGTATACGAACATACCCAACATGAACTTTATATAGTGTGTCTACTCCAGACATTTTTTGGAAATCCCCCCCCCCCCTTCCAAAATCCTGCGTTTGCCTCTGATCGGATGAAATTAAAATTATATTTATATATCTTTACTAAGTATTTTATAAAAATTAATTCACATACTTATTATATTAAAATGAACAGAAAAATACATATATACTGTAAAATATACAGAAAACAATATTGGCATTCAGTCCTGCAGAGATAGAATATTGTTATACATCAACGAACGTATAGTTACCAAGCCCGTTTTAGGGAAGTGTGGACACAATATTGGGGGCCAAGGTCAGTGCTTGGCTTGGTCCTCAGGGTGTAGCTTCTCCTTTGTTGAGTCTGCACACAGCATGTTTCTGTAGCTGTACAGTACACAATGTAATGATATGTATTCTGTGCTTATTGTCCACCTATATTTTGTCATAATGGGCATACAGAGAAATATTTATATTAGTCTATGTAGATTTCTAATGGAGAAGAGCTAAATTCAAATTCTCCTCACTCACATCCACACACCTCAGCCTAAATTTACTAAACTGTGGGATTGAAAAAGTGTGAATGTTGCCCATAGCAACCAAGCAGATTCTCCTGTATGTAAAATTTAATCAGCTTTTCCAATCCCGCAGTTTAGTAAATTTAGAGCCTCAACTTATTTCCAGCCAATCACCTGGGGGGGTTTACATTGTTTGGTTCTGGAGGTGGTGCTGTTGATGCTAGTTAGGAACGGTCCTGTTCTCTTCTTTTTCTCACACCAGAGACAGGCCGGGGGATACTGAATACATTGTTCTGTTCNTCTCAGTTACTTTATTGAAACGAGAACACTGTTGCATCTATCCTTTATGCATTGTCCTACACACTGTGTAAGCACAGAACCAGGCCTTGTGTACTTCTTGCTTTTAATTAGCTTTGATNAATTGGTAGTTTTATTCCATTGCTCCTGGTTTTCTCTGTATATTATCTCCTGCAATAGAGAACATCTCTCTAAGTGACCAGACATTTATAGTCTGTCTTTTTAGATCCTCCAGACTAGACCAGAGAGATTACTATTCCTCTTGGAAAGCGTGACCTTACTTGAAATGACTTAAACACATCACAGTAAACAACAATCTTCTATAGGGAATAGATCATCGGGTGTGTTCACTGTATATTTGCTCTCAGGTGTTAATATCCATCGTTTAGCCGGTATAACAGCAGCTTTGGGGCTTTGAGTTCTGCACCTTTATTCCTCTAGGTTCTACCTTACTTCTTAGGTCTCCTGAACATGTATTTGTGTTTTGTTTTAATTTTTTTGAGTTTGTTCAGCTTTTTGGGCAGATGAGAATCTGGCTTCTGTATCTTATCTGCTTTGACTTGGGTCTTGTGGGTCAGGTCTGAAGCACACTCTGGCCTTTCACCTCCATGACTCTTGTCAGGTCATGTAAACCTTCCTCCCCAGCAGTGTCCTGCATTCATGTTTAATCCTTTCAGTCCTGCTGCCTCCTCCTCCTCCTCACTGCGAGTGTGAACCTTTCATGTGATGCAGCGCAATGTATTTTAGCTGTACTCTGTCTCTTGTGACTTTCTACAATCTATAACTATGGGAATTTTNTAGCTGCTCTCATAGGAAAATGATATATATTATCTCCTATATATTATGTAGAAGAATTTCTGCAACAAAAGTTATGTGCTGCACCTTGTATGACTATGTCTGGTAAAATAAAAGCATGCACCACTTACACATGCTTCTCTGAACTCCGGAAACGTTTAGATGTTCTGCATACCTTATTTAACCAATTTTTTTTTACAACTGAGACATTTTTACTTTACTGTAAGCACTATATTGTCTCTCCGTGGTCTTACAGAATATGAAAGTTTGATCACTTAATAGTCTCATCAATGTACTATTTGTGATGTTAGTCCCTCCGTCCACTGATGACCAACCCCCTTGGTTGTTTTGAGGTGGCTTGGAATACAGCTTTGGGGACTCCTGTGGCCCAGGAGGACTAGGAAATTATCAGCCAGGTGGTGGCGCCCACATCTATTTGTGTGAAAATGAAAGAGAACTGGTTTTTCTACCTTTGGTATATGGTTCAAACTAGATTTGCTAAATTTGCTGGAGAGGCTGCGCCCCTGTGGGCTCTTAACTTCATATCTGGTGGGAGGTTAGGGGTTTTCTCTCCAATCTTTAACATTGATGTTTGCAGCTCTATATATCCTTCCTCCCCTGAGTCTTCCAATGGCCACCAAATCTGACAATAANTTGATTGTTCATATGTTATCTGCGTCTAATCGCTTCAAATTTGCACCAGCCATCCGCTCCTTCCTTTTCTTAGGTGTTGGAAAACATGTGGTACATTTACATGATGGAATACATGACCTGCATATACTTAATGCTGCCAAGGCCTTTTGCAAGACCTTGGGCTTCCCACTTCAGAACTTCTCTTCCAGGATTTTTCCTTCCCTTACCCTTTTTTCTCCATTCCTTAGTTCCCCTCTCCCTCTTTCTCCCTTTTCCTTTTCCTTCTGGCCACCTGCCCTCTTTTTCCTTCTTTCTTCCTTTTTATTTTACAAAAATAAAATAAAAAATCCGAACTGGTTAACTGTTCCCCCACGACTGGATGATGCGCCTGTTTATATATTTTATATATTTTATATATTTCTTTCAGGTTGTGTTTGGATGATTTGCTGTACTGGCTTCTGATTATTTCTATATTTCCACATACTTCTCTAGCAGTTTTGTTCTGTCTGTATTACAGCTGCCTAGTTCTAAATAAACTTTTAAAATATAAAATCCTGCACCACTCACAGATGTTAATCTGTATTCCAGCACTTTTTTCCCATCCCTCCCTGTTTCTCATACAGGTAGGAGTAGTGTCTACGTGGTGTACCATAGATTAACATGAGTAACAGGTATCTGATTTAAGGTCACGGTAACTGCTAGTTTATAGATTTGTTCCATATTTTCTACAACTTCCACTANCCTTGACATTATCGGAGCCTGAGCCCCTATGGTCCTCCATTCAGAAAATTCTTCCGCACATGAGACACTTCAGCACTCTGAGCTTGGCCCTCGCTCAATGAAATCATGGTGTGAATTGGAAAAACAAAAATTCTCATGGACATATGTAAACTCCATCCATTAACCCTTTCCGTGGCAGGCAGGCAGCTGATTAATGCTTCCCATGTGAAAGCCTGCCAGATCTTGTAATCTACATATGGATCTGGTTTTCTAAAAATCATCTAGTTCTTCATTTACATCTGAGCTTTTCACTATTGCTGTAATCCATGAAACCAAGATGCGATTCTCAGTAAAAATCTACTATTTCAATACTAATATGAATTAATTATNTATTTTTGTGATATGTAAATGGTCCACACAAGAGTTTCCCGCCAAGAGTCTATGAGGAACATAGAGATATGGTCAAGCTTGTTTATAAGATCTTAAAGTAGATCTGGGAGAGGACCCCAATATAAAGTTTTATATTGTGTAGAATGTCACCAAATCACTTTACAAATATATGCATATTTAGGATGAGTGTGTATAGGGTGACACAACCACAACATCATGCGCTGTGATATATTGTGTTAGATCATGCTTACACAGCCTGAACCTCGTATTCTGCTGCTCCTGCGGGTTTCTCCCGGCTATGGCCATGGTGAATGGCTTGAATTAGATGCTTTCAGCCAGTTCACTCTTGGCGGTTTTTAAGAGACCTCTGGGAGTGACCCCCCAGACTCTGCTTGTGTTGCTTCATTTTTTTCACTTACTCAGGGAAACTTTGTCAGCATTTTTTTTCTCCATCCAAAATTGAACTAAACAAGCAGAGACTGCGGAGAAGGGAACAGCATAAATATTTGTTTTGTTTGTAGTGGGCACTGGGAAGAAATGGACTAAGCACAGAATTGTTCGCACTCAGGAAAAGTTCTTGGCTGCNGCTATAATTGGAGGGTTTGGCAGGAACAGAAACAATTAGTTATACATATGCCCTTACAGTACATGTTTTATTTGTAATTGGGTGGCTTAGTGGCTGTAATGATGTCTGAATAGAAAAGAGAATTATTTATAGATATTATATTTTATTATAAATTTTATTACCTTGGATGAGGGTTAGCTGATGTGTCTTCTATGCTGTTTGCCAGTGTGTGAGAAACCCTACATAATGAAAGGTATATTGAGCAATTTGCACTTCCAACCCCACGAGAAGCAAACACTTTCTACAACAATAAACTTGTGTTACATAGAGGACATCAATTGCTGCTCTCGTCATACTTTCTCACATGGATTGTGGAATTTTACATATTACTTTAGTGATATTTTTCCAGCCGAAAACTGCCAGGGAAGAACCACATGGAGATATTTTCTAATAACCTGGTGGAAATGGTGCACATATGTAGCATTTGTTCTGCGCTATGACTATATCACATCTGTGCCACACACTGCCATCCTTACATATCCTGTTAATGTGTTGGGCATTTGTCTGCTGAAGTCACCATCTTGTGATGAGATGAGAAAGGTCTGTGACCTTTGTACATAAAGAATTGTAGTTTAACCCTGAAATTCAAGTTTCCGACATCTCCCAGGTACTGTGCTACAAGTGTAATATTGCTCTTATATGATTTGTGGAACTTAGTGTGCTAGTTTGTCATCATTGGGTCCATCTTATTTGAAGTAGCTATAAATGGCAAATGGTAATACAAGTGGTATGTCATTTGTGTCTGCAGATGTTTAGCAGATTAATCTGATGTGACTGCTCTGGAGGAGTTNGGGTGAGCCAAGCGCTGCCAGTATGTGATTTGTTGTGCAATGGTGACATTGCTGAGAAGGTGCTGTGTCAGGCTCTGCTGAGTGCTGGACTTTCCCTGTGAAACCATATACTGGTAGCAGAGGACAGTGACTCAGTGGTTGCATTTCTAGGATCTGAGTGAGGCCAAAGTAGAGGGCGGACACACAGATTCTTATTATAGGGCCAGGAGGATTATAGGAGGCAACAGTTAAGGGCATGAAAGGGAACTAGGGGACGGCAGGGAGTAAACTATGAAATTGAAACCACATGTTGCAAGTGTTTAGCCTGGAGCTGGCTTGGCAGAGTCACAGGAGGCATCATGAATCCAGACACACATGGAAGATACTCCAGAACTGAGGTCAGGCTGCAGGCACCAATACCCAGTCACTCCCCCATGTAGCATAATGTGTCCCACAGGATNAAATAGTCTATAGGTCATTCTCCCACCTTAATAAATTAGCTTAATATGACACAGAGATAACACTTCTGCGGCCCTATAGTAATCTATAGCAGCTCCTTAGCATGTTTTACTAGATTGTTGTGGGCTACAAACATATTAACTTGTATTATACCAGTCAATGGAATCATAATGAAGCCTGATCTAGGTGTAACATTCCCAGGTGATGCAGGATGTGGAAACATCTGGCATTCGCACCACACCTGGCCAGAATTTCTGCAAACCCAAAGTTGTCTAATTGGGGCACTTTCACTCTCTGCTTATGAATTTAAACCTGATAAGTGGAGGATAGAGGGGGTAATGGCATTTCAATTATACAGTACTGGTCAAGCTGTGAACTTCATACACTACACCCCCTAGATATCTTTATGGGTGCATGAAGAAGATTCATTATACCAGTGGTTCCCAAACTTTCTCAGTCGAGGCACCCTTAGGGGGTCAAAATAAATTGGGTCAAGATAGCTACACAACATTTGATCAACCTGAAGTATTTCTAACACTAGCAACGTGGCACTACATGGGGAAAACATTCCACAGCACCCCCAATAAGAGCATCGCGGTAACCCTGGAGCCACGAACACCGTTTGGGAACCACTTTACATTACAAACGGAGGTTTATTGATATGTCCACTACATATGTTCTGTGTCTGTGTTCTGGCTCCATGAAATATAAGAACAGATGTGAATTGGCTGCTGCGGGGAGTATTTTTAGATACGTGAAGTATGGCTGTATTATGATCATGTCCAGTGGTGGGGTCATGTTGGGGTGTAATAGAATTATATAATGGTTATGTCCAGTTTTCTCCTACTCCTGTTACAAATCTCTGCTTACCTGCCCTGGAGCAAAACGTTCCTTGAATGATTTTGCAATAGTTATAAGTCTACCAGATGTTACTATGGAGAAAGGCTGTCTTCTATTTATAGTGCTGTGACGTATACGATGGTTGTTCTGGTCAGCATAATAAGAAGCATAAGAGTTCATCAGCTATGCTTTGAGGTTATGCTGTTTCTATAGTAATAATAAAACAGTTTACTAGTCATTTAGCACTTTAGGTTCATTGTCCGTGCGCTGCATAACATGACCATACATGGGAGACTGATAATGTATCTTATTTACTGGAATGGAAGCTCTTGGTGCTGCGTATGTAAATATTTCTGTGTGACGCTGGAGCAGCTCTGTTACTGCTGTTAGATATGTAGATAATGAGAGCTCTGAATTATTATCTGTGCCCCAACAAGGGAAGGGTTGTAACAATGTTATTACCAATGAACACCCGGACAAATAAATCAGGGAAACTAGACATTTGTATAAATGCTTCATTTAATTAAAATGTTTTTAAAACACAGTATGAAATGGTAAATATATATATTCACATATACATATGTATAAAAAATATTTATCAGACTTGATGTTCCTGCATCAGGGAAATAAAACATCATCCTAGAGATCTGGGGCATGGTACCCCTATTTACCGCAATGATTGTCATAGACATAGACCCGACCCCCCCTATTCAAAACAAAAGAAACAGTACAGTTAAATGCTACAAAACTCAGCTACATTTTGTCAATACAGAGAGATCTTCCATATCTCATAAATTAGGAGGAAAAAAATAGAACATTTCTGGAAAGTAAAAAGATAACACAAAAAAATAACATGACCAGCTCAACTGATGTATAAAATGTATAGACACTCTGCATATTAATGCTTACACATTACTATAGTTTTGTAAACANTTTGGGGTATTGTGGAACTAGAGGTAAATGATTTATCAGGTAGCAGAACATAACACAAGTACATCAGCTGGTGAGTACTGTCATTTGTTTATACATCATGCCTCAGGGTTACCTCCATATAGTAACTATCATTNCTTAACGTTATGTATTTTTCTTGTAATACTCCTGACATTCCCATAACACAATGCAATAAGCTGTTCCTATAATAGCATAAAGATGCAAGTGATTCATATTCAGAATAGACCCAACAGATAATTAAAATTGTGATATAGTCTATTAAGCGCTGGCTGGTTGCCATAACCCCAGCTACTCATTAAGTGCCACCAGGTACTAGTATTAGCGTAATACATACCAATCCTGTGCAGCAGCCAAAAAGATCTGCCGCTGCAAATGGAGGTACATAGGAAGTGTGACAGGAGATACGACCAATACAGTGCACAAACCCCACTTCTGTAGTTGGACATAGTAGATTTCTACAAGAACACATGAAATAACAACAATCTAATTCCCTTAACACATAGACAGCATCCACTAATCAGAACATAACTCTTTCCAACTCCACAAATCTAATGATTACTTGTAACCTCACTGCTACCCTTTAGCTTGCATCAGACCTTCACTTTACAAATATATAACGTACGTGTGATATATAGATACATTCAACAGCTACAAATAACCCCTTTAAAGGTGACCAGCTCCACCGCCTGTCTCTCACATAGTTNACATTGCACCAACTTTGTTATCTATCTATCAAATGATTGAGGACTTCATAATGTATAGATTCCAAAGCTGATCTATGTTTTCTGATTACTAGTCAGTTCTTAAGCTGGGTACACACAGTAAGATAAATTGTATCCAATCGAAAGATTTTTCAAGAGTGGGCAAAACCATGGTGAATTGCAGGGGGGCAAATGTCATTATTTGCAATCAGTATTACAGGTGAGAGATGATGTTCCCAGCACAAGTGTAATAACAGTGTAACAGTAACNCTGGTCAGTATCTGTGTGCAACATGCAACAATAAAGTATTCCCCTGCATGCACACACTGACATTCATATTACCCCCCCCTGCAATTCACTCTTGAAAAATCTTTCGATTGGATACAATTTATCTTACTGTGTGTACCTAGCTTTAGGTTTGCGTGTCTGTAGATTTCAGTTACGATAATATTCCGTGTAATTATCCTTTCCTGTTGGGAAACATCAAGCTATCATAGTTATGCAGGGAAAGGAGAAGTTGTGCTTGTACCAGTTNTCTTGCACATGGAAGATATTTATCCTCCACTACTACTGTGCATAGATTAAAAAGTTTGCTTTTTTGTATACAATGAAACACTTCAGTGAAGTATTAGATAGATTTACCCATGTACAGAGTGACACAGAATATGTACAATCCAGCACCCGGTGTATAGTCAGCATGAAAGTATACCTTCCACATAATCATTTCTGTAATACATGTAATAGGTCGTATTGCTAAAAACTGTGGGGCAGATGAGAGACAGCTGCAGCCAGTTACACACATTGCTCCCTCTCTGCTTTGATTTGTAAGCAGTTATTCTCTTTGAAAGGAATACACTGATTTAATGGTGCAGATAGAACTTGGTGCCCTCTTTAACCCAGTGCTGCTGTTTCTGCTTAGAGCATAGAAAGACAACACAAGCAGGGGGTGGACATGACCTATACTAGGCTAGGTAATAGATCAGGTCCTATCTCAGACAACATTATGCTTCTGGTCAGGTTTAAAGCACCAGTTTACTCTAATCCTATGAAAAAAAGAAACTGAATTATTTGCCAATCAGTTACAAATGTAATTACTTATAAGCTGTATAGCAAGGAGACAATAATAAGATGTATTCTTGTAANACATGTTTATTATTTACTCATCAGAGGAACTGGTGCTTTAAATAATAATCTTTATTTTCATAGATAAAAACCAAACAAACTATACACAAAATTACATATAAAAGTATCCCTGCTGACTGCTCACGAGTATCTTTCAGCCTCTACAGGGGTTAATCTGGAGGATGTGTGGAATGTATTGAGCAGTACTGCCCTGCGTCTTCTGTCCCCCAGATGGGAATAATGATATGGGTCATGCCACAGCACATCTATCACCAGTAACCAGTCTGGTTGATTGAGTGCAAGAGGGATAAACCAGTTTACAAGGATTGTCACAGCTGACTGTCATCGCACACATACGCTCTTTGGCACATATTGAAAACACTTTAAAATATGTACAATATTCTCATACAAAAAAAGTTTTCTTTTAGAAAATATACACACACTTCTGTATAAAAATACAAAATACATTCTATAAATGCACAAGATGGCAAATGGGACGTAGATGGAACACTTGGCCAATAAAAATAATAGTATAAAGTAGCAAACGGTGCTTTAACGTAACACTTGGAACTGAAGCAATAATGATGGGAGATAAGTGTGGATTTGTCCTGAGATTCTGAAGTATTTCTCACATTTTAGAGTGCAGCTGTCTGATCAATCTAAGCAGAAAATAGAAATCTATAATACCCCCAGTGTACCTTTCTCTGCTACTGTGACTCTAACCATAGAGAAGAGACCTGACTTTGGACTGGAGTCCAGAGGAAATGTGAACAGCCACTACTTGTAGACATAGACTGGCTACACATGAATTAAGGACATAGAGAAATGGCTTTCATTAAGAAACACATTGTTAATACTGGCACAACATTTGGAATGTATTTGGTTACTAGATTAAGCCACGATATTGCTCTTCTTCCTGCTCAGGCTAGGTTCTCCAAATTAGATAAGACCAACTGACGTCAGGTGTAACCATGTTTTAGTCTAACTTNGCACCCTTTTACCCCATGATCCTCTGCGCTCATCAAGAAAAAAAATGCAAAAAGTTCGAGGCACGGAGGAATGAGTTTAGGTCCATATAGTTTTTGTTTTTGATCCTTGCTCCAACGAGTCTCTATTCATCTGCATCTGGCTTAACATCCAGCATGGCATGAAGCTCTTCCGGTACATATCCCAGGAGGCTTTGCAAATCACATACAAAGCGGTAGACATATCGCTTTCCAGCGGTCTTATGGATGATGTTTTTGTCATAGTAGTATCGCAGACCTCGGCTCAACTTCTCATAATTCATTTTAGGCTTGTTTTTCCTTTTGCCCCAACGCCTGGCAACCTACAATAATAGTACAAGATATAGTTACATGAGAAGACTGTATGTAATTCTACTATTACCAACAATAGCACAAAAAATATCACACATTTTATCCAATATCGTCAGGGGTGTTTCCNGGACTTGGAACGGATCACTTGCTTCCCACTACACTTATACAGTTCAACCAGTGATTGGATGCAATTTTCCAATTGTGACTACTAATTGCAGTCCAATAAACTACACTTGTCTCTTCTCTATGAACATACACTCACCTCATCTGGATCAGATAGTTTAAACTCCCAGCCGTCTCCCGTCCAGCTGATAAACGACTGGCAAGATTTGTCTGTTAAGAGCTCTAAGAGGAATTGCCAGAGCTGGATGGGCCCACTGCCTGCAAAACAAGAACAGGTTACACCTGGTTGGCTCTATGCTACTACAGGCTGCAGAGAATATCCACAAGATGGATTACAAGATATTTTGGAATTTTCTACTGTATAACTTAACTGTGCCAAAAGCAGGAAAAAACCTCAAGAAACATCTGAAGCCATGCATCTGCTGTGTGACACCACCATNAAAGAATCAGAGGACTTTGCAGAAGACCCCTCTATTGTGCAAAGCAATGATTTCAACATATTGTTTTACACATTAGAACATTCTCAATGATAGTACTACAATATGACATGGGGCAAAATCCTCAGCCTATGATTTTTAGATTGTCAGTTCACCAAGTAATATAGATGAAGAATACTAGTTAGTATTTCCGCTAGAGGTTTATAAATCTATCTGTATCCACCAGATCCACCTGATATTTTATGAGTGCAAGTGGCTGAAAAGGAGGAGGGACAATTTCTGCACTGCATTTGGGAAACTTGTAAACAGCTCACAATCCATGACAGGTAAAGGAAACGAAAAAGGTAATGACACACACACACAACATACTAATGAGGGATGTGTCCAGGAACACCTATGGCCATGTGCATGGCTCAGCTGAACCAGAGTGTGGTGTTGGATGCAATTCTGCTCATACAATCTGGAAAATCCCCAAGCAACCACAAACTGGATGCTAACAGCACACTTCTGTCCTCCACTCCAACTCAGTGACCCCTAACCTCAGAGGGTTCAAACACTAAACCTAGTCAATGGGACTCACATGCCATGCCTGTGCACAATGGACTCTGTGTAAGATACAAACCAGTTATGGTGGCTGCGGGATCTGTCTGATTAAGTCACATGATAGGAATGCGCTACGCTCACTTTTGAAATATGTTTCCCCTCAGTTACTGTGGAAAAGGGGTGACCAAGAGAATGCAGAGTCTAAAAATAATGCAGCCAAAAGACAGAAACCTCTTCTGTCCATATCTAGAGGCACTGTCTGCGCTGCAGCTACATAATGCCACATTTAATCATTGCCATGAGCACAACAAGCTTTAATGTTCAGCATCGAGGCAAAGACAAGATGGAAAAATGGGTTGCAAAGTCTTAATCTTGAATCAAAAGCCAGAGCCTCGGAGGCACAGACAGACTAACATTCATGACGGATGAACCAGTCACAGAAGACAGGGCTGAGGGCAGTGTGACCCATGCAAGCGTTTGACTCTTGTTCAGACCACATCTGCTATATGTTGTGACCGCAGGCCCCAGGGGGTNCCGAACGGAAGGACAGTTCCCAGAAAAACTGTCTACATATAGGACCTGGAATATAATATGCTACGCTAACCATGTGTTCTGGGTTAAATAATTCTGGATAGATATATACATGTGTAATTCTTCACCTACAGTATTCATCATTCAACAACACAGATGGGAAGACGCCATGAGTCTCACACACAGTAAATGCAGTNGAAGGCCATCTGACCCAAAGAACAGTCGCTGCGCAGCTCACACCTAGCACANGGTAAATGTGTGAGCACACAGGGCCCTGTCATCTGCACCTAGATGGCCAATGTTCCCCTTAATGTGTCCACCCTATGCGTCTGTTAATGCACTGAGGTCATTGGAGAACAGTGGAAAACGTGATGCATTTATAGAGAATTGTATCTACATCCCACTTGTTTGCATATTTGTGGTTTGGTAGAGCATATGGATGTATAGTTTGTATATCTGAACCAGGATTGTTTATAAAAGAGATTTATAAATGTATATGATTAGATGTTAGTGGAACATGGTATATGAGTGTGGAATAGCGTGCACTTGTGTTTATAAGCAGTGACATTTTATATGTTTCTACTATGTGTAATCATATTTATCTTACATAGAAGCATACAACACAAACCAGAATGTTACACAGAAGGAAGAGTTATGACACCCAGCGATCATGCATAACAACCTACAGCCCTATCTGCTCATGTGACAAATATGGCAACAACCTGTACAATGCATTTACATTGCTGACACGTGCTCCTATTGCTCAGAGATCAGGTACCATGTTCCTGTGTGAGCTGCATGTCAGGACCTCAGATGCTATCAGCTCAGTCACATAGAAGGTGTGAAAGGGACTTTGAGCGGAAAAGGCTGCTTTTGATGTCTGCTGAGAAGCAGCTTCAGTACTTATCACATACAGAGATCATGACCCAATTTAAGAAAAGTGCAGAGATGAGAATTCTGAGAGAAAGAGTGGGTGGCGAGGAGCCAGCACTTTGCACCATCTTGCTCTCATCAGCCATACTTGTTAAAGCAGGAATTTGAGGCTTTCTAAATATCACACAGAGAAAGCATAATCAGCGATACATTCACAGCTGCTGCCTGCATACACCCTCGCACTAAGCCCCTGATGGTAAACCTGTGACACTCCAGATGTTGTCAAACTACAAGTCCCATCATGCTTTGTCAGCTCATGCCAAAGACCCAGTATTCCAAACTCCTGGCAAAGCATGATGGGACTTGTTGTTTGACAACATCTGGAGTGTCACAGGCTGACCATCAGGGCACTAAGCACTCCGGTCATATAAAAAGGCTGTATCATACCTGTGTAGCCGGCCAGGGCAGCAGCAGGGATTACAGGCTTGTCCTTGTTCAGCTCAGCCCTATCTCTAACATAGTCTTTAAACGTCCCTTTGGGTTTGTGGTTGGGCAGTGCAGGAGGATAGTCCTCTGAGTCGAAGCTGTCGTATGATGGGACACGCTGTAAGCTGTTATAGGAAGACTGACTGCTCCATGACTGAGTGAGGCGGTCGCAGCTGTCATGACTCTCAATGCTTTCAAAGGACTCTTGACCTCCAAATTTACCTGTTCAGAAAGAGAGGGATGTTAGTATGGAACAGGCAACAGTAATTTGCTAGTGCATCTCTTCCNTTGTGTGTCACACAAGCCAGTGTTTGATCATAGCAGAATTGCTGAAAACACTCTCCTCTAAATTGTGGTGAAGTTTACTTTTAATTAATGCTTGTGTTACATTTAAAGCAATGCAGTTAATACTCCTTCCGCTCTGTGTGATGGCTATTATAGTATGCTAGTGTTGTGTAGTGTGATGACAATTATCATTGATTGGGCTATAAATCGTCCTAGTGTCTTTTTTTTTTTTTAAGCCAGAAAAAAGCTAGTGCACAATTATCTGGTCAGATGGACGAGTAAGAGGCCTGTTATGATTTCCTGGTATCGGAGCACGGCTCACCTCATTCATAATTAACAGGAATTGGAAATCATCCCGTTTATTGGCTCCCACCAAACTACAGTGATAATCGCTCTAGTGTGTGCCCAGCTTATGGAAGCAGTAGAACTTGTATCCCAGAAGACTCACTCAAACCATCTCATAATCTGACCATGTCCTATAGCTGTCTCATATCTCTCACATGATCCTCACTGACACTGCCACTAGATAAGTTCCCATTTCAAACATTTCTTGAAAAAACTAAATCATTCTGGCAAAAATCCTGAAAAACTACATTTACACAGATGGCCACACAATAGATGAGGGAGATNGGGTAAATAAAGCAGGCTGTGTCTGTTACAGAACACTTACTACAAAAATCCCAACAGTTTTATCCTGTTTCATATCTTTAAACCATATCTAAGATAAAATAGTCTCCTTGTGCAGTGCATGTGATTGAATCAGTCACATGACCATTTTACATTAAATAAACCAATACCCTCTTTAGCCAGGAACACCTACTACTAAAGTTCCTGTATAACAAATGTACCCAAAGCATTAGTCTTTATTGGTTAACACCAAGCCTAGTATCTTAGCCATGTGTGACCTTGGCTGCAATACTCTGGTTGTCAGAAATGTTTTATCTTATAAGTAGATGTTTGTTAAATGTGCGCTGTACGTTCTGTCATATTAAAAGGCAGAGCTCTTACCTCGGCTGATCCGTCCCATGCACATGTTGTCCTGAGACACCACCTCCTGTTTGATAGTNATGTAATCTCCCTGAAGAGAGTCTGGCTGTAAGGGGTCTCGCAAGAGCGGTGAGGGGTATTCTGTCTCATATTTCAGAGATAAGAGCTCCTCGGAGCTGATAGAATGGAGCGTCTGGTAGGATTCTGTTATGAAGCTGGGCTCTGAGAACTCTGTGGGAGGGACGCACTGTGCATGTTCTATACCGTAACCTGTGGTAGAGGACAACATGTATCATTCATACACCCTGTCATGTCTTGCACACAGAGCAATGACTGCAGTTATGTATCCAGATAGTAGTAATATACTTACTAATAAAGTAGTCTGTGCTGTATCTGGACTCTGGGTAGGCCGGCGTGAGGTCATTTGTTTGGTACAGTTTTGTGTCTTCTGGTCCAATAAAAGAATANAGACAAAGTTGTTTCATTGTACATTACGTGTTCTCTTATTTATATCAACTCTCCAGCAAGGCTAATCCTTCTGAAAATCCCAATACAATAAAGACACAGGTTGCAGCGTATGAAGGGAGAAGGAATGATTCCCCACAACGGGTACAGAAATCCACTGCGCATGATTGCACTGGGATTATCATTACATTTATGGGGATTGTGTTTGTGTCTATTCATGTATTCTCTATAGATCTATATATTTCTCTATCAGTNATATATTACACAGTTATGCTGTAGGGTTTGTTACTGAATACACGGGACAGTTATTACATAGTTAAAAATAGAATGAGATTTTTTTTTTACTCACCTTTCTGCAAAATTTCTAAGTGCTCCCACAATATATCGCCCACAAAATCCGGTGCCAATTCCAGGAAACACTCTTTTCCCAAGGCACACAGCGCTGCTCCACTCATACGAAACTTCTGAAAGTCCACACCCTTTAGGGTGAATTCGTTCACTGCCCAAGACACCCAGTCCCTGACATTGGCATCTGTCCATTCCCTAGGGTCTGGAAGAAAGGCAGAAATGTTACCGCAGGTTCTTCAATGCAGTGTGTGAAGATATGTATCTCAGTTTTAATATAATTATTAAGTTCTTACCGATAGGGATGCCCAACCGTTGCTGTTCCTTGGTGAATCCACTGAAGGTGGCACGGAGCGCTTGAGACATCATCTCTTTACTGCTGGGTGTCAATAGTGGCACGTCAGCGCACTCCATATCTGCAAAAGATACATAGAATTCCATGAGACTAAGTATTAACACATCCATTATGTCTATATGCATGTAACACAACATGTATGACATAATAAAGATGACCGCAGGGGCTGACTTGNACATACAAAATGACTGATAGCGGTTATATGCCAACATCTCACATGCATCAGTCTGTCCCTACGCACCCTGGAAAAGTTGCAATCCAATACTAAACTCTGACCGGTATATTACAGTGTTTTCCTGATTAGAACTTTTTAGTAATTCGATGTATTATGCTGTTCTTGCCTAACATTCTTTTCATGCACTATATAATAACTAGCGCTGTGCAATAATATGTGCACCTTTAGCTATTGTATAAATTCTATATAATACACGATACCCAAACAGCAGATGCTGCACATTTCATTAAACACTGTGACAAAACTTCTTTCCAGGAACAGTCTGCTGTGTCATACAACACTGGGAGATCTTTGCCAAATTTCCAGCTACTTCCAGAGAGAACATTACAAATCCAGAGTTACCTCTAGGAATAATTATTTGGCAAATACCAGGAAGTATCTCTGAGCCAAAAAGCCAGAGCATTGCATCCTGAAATACTGCACTGTGCTGTGCCAAATACACAGGATCATCCCTGGCACTCATCCAACAGAAAAGCCAGCGGAGTTAGCAGGGGACATTCTGTCACCAGTCATTACAGCTTGCTTCAGGTATACCAACTGCACAATTCCATGTATTTCTACAAACTGATATGGGAAGAGCATCCTCATATCCTCTTTATACCCCGTTCACATTACCTGCCACAAATCCCTGGGGTTTTCAAACACTGGTGAATTGCGGGGCACAGCCCGCAGCCCGGGTCATCACAGTGCAAAGGCAGAGTCTGACCCGTTTTTTCGGCTAATCCACTCACTTTAACCGGCTTTGAGACTGTCGTTTTCCAAATGCCTCTTTAACAGAAAGGTGCAGGTTTTAGCTGGTAATCTGGGTATTATTTACCATATATGATTTTACATACAAACCTTTGGCTCCATGATCAATTATCTATCTTAGAATGGATATACACAATAGATAGAAGTAAGTCACTAGAACAGAGTGATGCAGTACAAGTACAGGCAGCGTCGGCCTAGAAATCTCTGTACACAGCATCACTGAACAGACTGCATAGTGATCCGACTAACGGAACAAGCCACCATTGAGGGATGCTGTCATCCTGATGGGCCTTGTACCTGGAAAATGGCCAGACGTTTGGAAACTTGAAGGCCACATTTAATAGAAAACACAGGAGCAATGACTCACTGTCTTTAAAGCCTCCAGGGGCTGCATGTTATCTGCACAAATATGCCATTGCTAGCATTACTTGGAATGCTGTCCTTAATTAGCCCTAAACAATGGTGGACACAGCTTAAGGACACTCACCCTAAATTGTGAATGGGCTATTATCATAATATGATGGAGATGATCACTGTACAGCACAATCAGTACAGAACTGTAACACGCATATGAAACAGATATCACTGAGCATAACATTGGAGAGAGAGCGAATGGTTCTGTGCAGAATATTCACATACTATGCATAGCATACTTTCCTGTAGAAGGAAAGCATCTGTGTATTTATACAGCCGTGAATATAAAACTTACATGCAATCTGTAACCACTGCAGTCAGTCTGAAGCATTTTAAAGGGCCACACAGCAACTATACTACAGTAACTAAATACTTGTGAGCAGTCAGGATCACACTCCTGAGCAGTGGCCCCTCTCACACAGTTTACAGGAGATTAGGAGATATTAGTGTGGATTATCACAGCAGCCAGGAGCTCACACAAAAGAGCCCACCACTTCAGATAACACAGAGTCAACAGGCCATAATACAGCAATACAATAGGAGAGGACAGGACAAGCTCTACACGTGGAGTAAAGCTGTTACTGCTGGGTGACACTCCTCCACCATATAAACACTGCATGGATGAGCTTCCTAGTATTATCTGGAGTACAGTCTGTCTCCTAAGTATGTTGGGGTGTTACCAGTTTGGGGTTATCCTATGATTTATACTTTGGATGGTTTATATGTAGATATTTAGGCTTATGGCAGTCAGCACTGTGATGTGCCCGTGTCATATTTATTTGTTTTACAGTTTTAAAAATACATTTATTGTATTGTTTATATTCTCATCTACTACTTGTTGTTGGTAACAATTTGCTATATTTATTAATAATAATAATAATAATAATAATAGCAACATTTATATTATATGTAGTAGAGAACAGAACATTGCTGTTGCAAAGGTTTTCATAGTTCTACTATGGTTGTTTTAGGAATGCAGCGCAGGCCAGGATTTCTGCATGCAGACATACTTCTGGGAAACTAGTTTACAGTTGTCTGATAATTAACAAGCGTATTGTAGACTGCATTCCNGCTCACTCTCAGGTTATGGGAGACGGAAAAAAAAACATCTTTCGCATAAACAATGTATTAGATTTACAGTAAAGCTGCTAATTAAAGCTGAGTTTCTTCTGCTATTCGGAGCCATCAGGATAGGAATGGGGGTGGGATGGGAGGCATCCACGTAATGTGCCCAGTGAGGGGCCTACCTCAGAATTGGGCGTTTATTTCACTTGGAGCTATCAAATGGCCTGTAAANGCCATGAGCCCCGCACATAAAACCAGCGCACGCTGCTGCTCTCCCCAGATGTGGCAGGGTTAACGGCCCTTCTCTCTCCACCCCCTCTGGCTGAGTCATAGCAGTGTAACGTGAGCCCACAGTCGTCACAGCTTGCATGGGATCTCAGTCACTGCTCCAAATATTCTCCAAATATTCCCACACTGCCTGATTAACCTCCTCCCAGCCAACAATCCTCATGTACACCACACATGACATGTACACACTGCAAATGTGGGAACTGTTTGGGCTGATGGGTGGCAGCAGTGGTGCAACTGAGAATGGGTTAAAGNATCTTATTTACTCCCCTCTCTCACATGTGGCTTTGGAGCAAGCAAATTGCAGCACCCACTAATTTCGCTCCCAGGGATACGGTTCTCACACCCCCAGCGGAGCCCTCTTTCATATGGAAGTCATTTCTGTTATAAGAGCGGCCCCCTGCAAGAATTTCTTCTCATACCCCGGCTGTGCAGCTCCCTCAGGGAANACGGAGCATCTTCTCACAGACTGTCCCACCTCACCTCACGCTATGATGTCCCTATCGCAATATGTGGGAAAGATCTCAGAACACAGTGATTGNGTATGAGACACCATGATTGTTCTAGGGGAGATGTATAACCTCTGACCCAGCAAGTTGTGTGACAAGACAGCAAGTAACACAATTCTTACAGTTTAGTGTTAATAAGAGAATGTGCTTAGAGGGGTACATTTATGCCTAGACATACCAACTGGACTGCTCTAGGCACTGCATATTAAAATATTTTTTATATAAAATACAAAATTTACATACATTACCTTTGCTCTCTCCATAGACAACAGGATTGCTGCCTACACAGCACACAAGCTTATTCTATGCAGGAAGGTGTGTAGGCCTACTGATAGCCACACTGATGGTACGACTAGAGCGAGCAATCTTCACGCCCATGAACCCTCCACAGTAATACTAGCATTATTCCAAGTTTTCTGGACACCCCTGACTGGTGGCATCATACTTAATATAACCAATTACAAATTGTGACTTACAGNGCATGATAGCACATACTATTTCTAATTCTCAGGCATCACTACTACTGTACTATACATTGCTGGGTGTGACTGTCAGTGGCTCTTATCAGTCCTCAATCAACTGCTAGGAGATNTATTTATGGTCGGTTATCTTTGCTGTGTAGTATGCACTGGGGTCGTCTCAATTCTAGTAAAGTGGAATGAATATTTGTAATAACTAGTGTGTAGTGCAATAGTTGTTGAGAAAGCAGTGTATCAGTGTATCAGTTCTGTGACCACACCGAGATGTCAATATATGTTACACAGGAAACATCTAAGTGACCACACATCTGATTAGCTGACGATAATTATAATGACNGAGAGCATAGCTGCCACTTACATGCTACACACACATGCACACAAGAGGTGTGAAAACCGTTAGGCAGGCTCCTCTCAGCCTGACCACAGTGCGTGCAGACCAGAATGACTGGTGCTGCTCGNAGTCTCAGCCCAGTAACCCCAATTACACACCTACACATGGACTCTCTAAAAGCCCTTTCTGCTGGCTGAGTGCACTTTATTGCACTGAGTAAGAGAGATAAACTAAGATTCGGGGAAGACATACAAAGCAGCAGGTTTAAATACACAATGCATCACACATTAGTCATTACAGCAAAGGAGAAATGTTTGGCGAGTTTTATGGAACTGGTCACTTTATGGAAGTAATTCTTCTGTGGATTGTATTAAACATGGAAAGACCATGTGCTATGTCACTAGTCTGTTGGTACAGAAAGAAAGANGTCTATAGAAAATGAGTTGTTTTTTTGGATGCGTTTATTTTTGTTTTAAATGACATAAATTGGGTATGATGCTCAGAAAAGGTATCCACACAATGGGCATATTTACCACAAAGTGTGGGCACGTTAGTTTGGAATTCAGGAAGAACTAATGACATTGGTCGACTCCTAATTCGCGTTTCTCCCTGGTCAGACCCATACAGCATACATCNCGCAGGTCATTTGATTAGTGGCTACACCCAATAGTTGCCCCATACCTAATCTTTATCAAAATGAAAAGTAAAACAATGTTTTTTAGCTAAGAGGTTTACTATTTCTATGGTAAACTGACCTAGTGTTACAAGAAATCATATAAACCATGTACACATCATACATTAAGCAATCAATTTACTGGGTTCTAACAGAGAAGATCAGGATTACATCACTGAGATGGGGAAAAGTGTTTCCCAATCATTGCAAGGGTGGGGTGGGCTATAATGTAATACCTATGAGACATGCATTAGACATATCCAATATAAAATATAAACACACTTAGTATTCATATAACATTGCTGAACACTGAAATGCTGAAATGGAGAATAGCCAGTTACAATATTGTAATTGCAGATTGTGANGCTTGTCACCCTGCTTTCTATATAGCAGAAAAAGACTGGCATTTAAGGAGTCAAAAATGTTCCACATATAATATGCCTTTATGGAGGGTATTACAGTATATTTCCTATACAATTTACAGTCAGTAATCCCTTTGAAACAAGTTGCAGCCAGTCTCAATACNAAAATAGTTGATAACAGAGAGCAATAGCCATGACACTAAGCATATCAATCAGAGCTTGAATTTGGGGTGTATACAGGGGTATGGTTTACTGTCACTTCTCCCACTGATATAATTGACATACTTTACATCTCCATTCTATAATGTTCAGTTTCCATACTGTCACTTCTAAATGCCCATACCATTTCCCATTTGATCACTGATGTCAATGTAATATTTCTCATATAATGGTCCCTGTACTGTAACAAAAGAATAGTTTCTTCAGTTGTGAATGTGCCTGTCAGAGTAAAAGATTACTATTGTGGTTGGATACAACAATTACAGTCATAATATATATAAAAGCCAGGGCAGCACTATTCCACCTGTGCAATTAAATGCAGACATTAGACAGATAAAAAGGAGACTGGGGTCACACAGGCATATTTGAACCCAAATTTCCTGCCTCATAGAAGCAGAACACAAAAGCCTGATTCAGCTGGATAAAGTCCAGAGCAGACCATTTTCCAAGGAGGAATAAACCACATAAATGGGATTCAATCATTTCAAAACGCAGATGAGTCAAGTTCTATTTAAATCAAGATCCAAACAGTGCAGTAACATACACTCCAGCTTCACTGCCTCCAACGAGTGGGCTTATATAATAAACACAGACAATGCTGTGCTCCATGCAAAACTATTACCTTCCAATGATGCTAAATAATGTATCACATACAAAGACACAAAAGCTAAGCATAACTAAATGTTTCTGGAGCATAACTGCAGCTGTAACCAAGGGAATATGTGTGTTTATACCAACCCCCTTCCTTGTTACAAAATTACACATAGACAAAGAGAAGCAATCAGACCCTCTCATCACTTGGCTCTTATCTGCCCCCCCAGGTCCTCACTTTAGAGTCTTTATGTACTTGTAGGTAAACAGAGGGCGAGGCTCAGATTAAATGCAACATACTGAGACAGATAACATAAGTGACACACACACAACAATCAACACATCAATACACGCACCATAATTTACATATATATATATTTATATATATATATACATA
>JABWIB010000460.1:72647-91738 GCA_016617825.1 Platyplectrum ornatum
TTTTTTGGACTAAAACAAAAATAAGACAGTGTCTTATTATCGGGGAAACACGGTATGTCCTAGACTGATNGAGGTCAATGCATGTCTTGTGCATTTATAACTTCCATTTACATCCTTCAGATAAACTATTTCAGAACATTCTTCAGTATTACAGAAAATACAATCCGAAACATCTGGANAAAATATATAGATGACCCCTCTTCACTGACAGCTCAGTTTGANAGGTTTTGGATGCTTCTGTTTGATTTGCATGTCTTGTATTTCAGTAATAGAACACAGCTCCCCCTCCTCTGTGTATCCTAAAGTCTCCGTCCCCTAACATCCAGTTGATGAATTAGCCTCTACTCCCTGCAGGTCACAGTGTATCTTAGGAAATGTAACCCTCATCATGTAGTCATGACCACTGGTAAAGTAACCAGGCTTTCTTCTGCCTTCCCATTAAAGTGATAGACAAAGTGACCTCTGAATAGACCCCAAGTCCTTGTCACCTGCCTTTTATAATTGCAGTATACATGAAAATTAAAGACTGCAGACATTTCTCTTTCAT
The DNA here is from genome assembly GCA_016617825.1 of Platyplectrum ornatum. Classification (NCBI taxonomy): domain Eukaryota; kingdom Metazoa; phylum Chordata; class Amphibia; order Anura; family Limnodynastidae; genus Platyplectrum; species Platyplectrum ornatum. The sequence continues at coordinate 73,195 of JABWIB010000460.1, forward strand.
TACATGTCAGTGAAAGTTGTAATATGACCTCTAGTCCATATTGGTGGAGGCTCTCTTGTTGTAACATAATAAACTTATAAGGAGAAACAAGACACTATTCTATTCTTTAGTCAGGCAAGACCATGCATTTCCAAACTCTTCTGTCGTACAAAGCCATTTCACTTAACAATTGAATGTAAAAGCACAAATAGAAGTTTTTATTTTTATATAAACATGTATTAAAGTGAAGAAAAAAAAAACAGTTTTGATTTAAAATACAGTAAATATAAAGTAATTATAAAAAGTAATGTATTTCTTAAACCTGGGCAACAGAAACAACATCAAGTCGCCCATTACATTGCGGGGTGAGATTTTATAACTTAATCAGCCACGGAAAGGATCATGGTGAAATAAAAACAAAGAAACCCCNAGATTTGATATGACCATGCACATTTCCATAACCTGTGGTTGCTTATGTTACAAAATCTCCCTTGTGGTGACAGNATCACAATCCTCAATATGTCCAAATTATGATTTAACTTCTATAAAAAATATTTAAAGTTGGCTTTTAAAGTTGAGTAGATATAAATTTGGTTAATCCTGCAGAATAAGTCAGCAAGTTATTAAGAACTAAACAAACATTCTGATAACCTTTTGGATTAGTAACCTTACACTGGTTTAACGTATAGGTATTACATACATACTTTATACCTCCTTGAGGTCACTCCAAAAATAACAGAGATTCGATAGATGGAATAATATGAAGTTATTCTACACATATAGACCATATAAAACCTTGATAATATTGTTAACATATTATTGGTGAAGCAAGCTGGGAACTGACTACAGGACAGAGATACTTAAATTGGCTTCAGTAACACTGATGCTCCGAGTGTTAATGGTAAGAAATACAAACAAAAAATCACAGCAAAAACAAGATATCATTTTGCATGAGGNCCATAGATTATAGAGGCTTTCCAGTACAAACAGCTTAATTACATTGTCTTTGATGAGATATCAAGCATAAACTTATGGTGGAGGTGATTCCAGGCCACCCATTGCACATGAAAATAAATAGGAGCTCTGAGGTGGACGCTGGAGCTTTATTTGTAAAAGCATTAGCTGGCACTGTGCAGACGGCTCTAATGTTATGTACCAGGCACCTTTGTGTCCAATTCAAATATTTATTTTATTGTCTTCAGGAGAACCTAATACCACACCAATATCCCATTAAGCCATCAACACCACAAAATGAAATCATGCAATTCACTGACTATGTACTGCAGTAGGAGTGACATCATTGTGTTACAAGGCACCACAGTCCCTATTTATCAATGTGTGATGAAAATCTATTATCCTTGAAAAACCTGCTAGACAATTGCAGAGAAGCCGAGCAATACAATCATAGGGAACGTTTTCAGTGAGACATTGTTTAGTCAAGTACATATAATATCGGTATATCATTATATGTACTGCTGCTCTAATAAGTAGGTTCAAGTATAAAGTGTAGACATGTCTTGTTTATTTCCAATTGGAACATTCAATACTTAAACACTCCTAGCAAAGGACTAAGCTTATATACAAAGGGTTTATAGTGGTTGTGTTTCATCTGGACCAGAGGGAAAACTAATTGGTTATAATGCGATGACAGCAACTAGAGGTCTATAAGTGCTGTAACAGCTCATTTTGCACTCCTCTGTCCCTCACTCTCNGAATTTCTTCCATCTCTCTATCTTCTCTACATCTCCGGTTTTCTCCTTATGTTATTTTTAGACCCCTGGATGCTCAAAAGAATCTGAGTAGAGATTTCTTGCAGGAAACAGACGGCTCCTCCATAAGATCTTGAAATACATTATCTGATTGTAAGAAGTGAGCCAAGCTTGGCGACCTTCAAGACCTTATCTAACCGAGTTTGCATGACCCAGTCGCTTGCTGGTCATGCATTCAGGAAGGCAATCCATTCCTGCATGACTTAGATAAGCTGAATTGTACTATCAGGCTTGCAGCACACGTCGCATGAACTAAAGTTATGTGCACTGTGTAGGGGCTGACCAGAAAATTCCTCCTGTTTTTATAATAAAATGATTACAGAAGTGTTTTATGGGATTCATCTTTAACTGGGAAAGGATTATTATGCGATAGCGGGATACGCTATGGAACTTACAACATACAAGGTTAAGGGATGATGGATGTAATTTANGAATGGGTGAAAATGGGCTATTTTTGCACAGTGCATCATAGGCTGTTAGCAAGTATCTTTGTAATAGCTATTCTGTGCAGTGTGAACAGGGAGCCGGTCCGCGCAGCTGCACACCGGCCATCTGCGGCTATGTAATGTGACCGGGGTATTACTGAAGCATTGTGTTGGCGTAACAAGTCCAATCTTCACTCCATAGAAGAAAGTGACTTTTGGCTCAATGTGTGTATTTGTCTATAGCTAACAGAACGTTTTTTTCTCAGAACATACACAAATATAATGTCCAAAGGTTTATATGGAAAGTTTAATGCCTATAAATATGTTTTAAGAACATAAACAGGAATTAAGGCACAAAGCTACATATTTATAATAATAACTGCTGCATATATGATTATTCGCTGTAAATTGCAATGTAATTTAGATCTTAACAGAAACTATTTGCTTCTAACATGTTATATTAGATNTGCCTAAGTAAAGGAAACAAACCCTGTTCTTAGAGCTTTATGCACATATTGCAAATACTAGAACAGGAGAGTTTCCAAAGACTGGACAGGCAACACAGGTTTGTTTTTAGGATGCTCTCTGTTCAATAAAACTCCACTTTATCCATAGTCATAAAATTCAATGATCNGAGGCAAATAAAATTGACTGGTACCATCAGTGGTTGTCTCTGATTCTTTACNACAAGCAGGTGACTACATGAAGCAGGGTTGATAGGTGGTCTTTACTTAGAAAAACATGCATAAAGGTGGACAGAGTACTCAGATGACTTTTAAAACAGCACGTTCACAGATTTAAAGTATGTTCTAATATGAGCAATAGAGGATCTTGCAGCAACCCCCATGAACATTAGTATTACAATTTATGTGGAACTATGTGTATTATTTATAGCCCTGTTCCAGTTTTCTCCCAGTTTCATGCGTAACAATGACCTTGTGTACAAGCAGCATCCAGTAGAACACAGAAATAGGTTAAAAGTCTTCCAAGAATATCAACATGCTTAAAAAAGGAATTTAGGGAGTTCACATTTCAAGAAACATACAGATTTCCTGGGCTGTGTCCAGTTATTTAAAAAGAAAAGATTAAAAAAGGAAATTGTAATTACACAAGACCCTGGCCTATTAATGCTGTCTTGCCCAAACTCCAAATTGTTTGTAGAGGTAAATTAACCTATTAGATGCTACATCCTGACACGTAAGCACATTGTGAGGAAATATTATGGACAATTAGAATTTTAAACGTATGTGTATGTGAACCACAATGGGTAGTGAAACGCTTTTTCCAGATGTTTATGCAAAGACAGCCCTGCTTAATTGGGTATATATACAGCAGGTAAAATAAGTATTGATGAAGTAATTCTGACTCATTTTTTGCAAATTGACTATATCAGACAGTGTTCCAATAATTCACCTGATGACCCTGCATGCGTGTATATGTGTGATGTAAGCCTAGAAACGTAGGTTTACATTCAGGATCCCATGCTAGGGGGACTACAGTAATGGAGTGTTTCAGATAATTTTACCCAATTAGAGATCAATTTTCTTCTATCCCATCCCATGTAACTGATTTGATTTGCATGCACCTGTAAATAGCAAAATATTTTCAGCACCTTTGAATGGACTCCTGTATTCTAGGTAGCCAACAGTGTCACAGCGTTTCTGACAACCACTTCCCAGTTCCACTTGTGTATGGAAATAGCAGACATTAAAAAATGTAAATATTTATTGTATGTGAATATTTATTTTGAAGACTGTGTATAAGAGAACAACTGACTTTATCTTTATAGAAATAGAACAATTCCTGTATTCTGTCATCGTAGGCATTGAGTTCTTGAACTGATTCAGCATCAGGGAGTTTGCCAACTTTTCAGGTCTAGTCTCCCTGTTATTCAGGGAAAGTTGGCAACTATGGATTATATAACAAGGGGCCAAAGGAGGGAGTGGTGAGACAAATGGTTACAAAGTGGTAGAGAAGCCTTCACTGTCTAAATCAGTGTGACTGCAAATAAACCTGCATTAATACACAGAACCAGAGAGCCCTCTGCTGGTCATTTTTACTAAAGTCTAGTTTACATATTCTGAGAGTTTTGTACACTTTAACTGCGACTTTCAACTTTAATTCTCTCCACAAGGTCGGTGTGTATGTGTTAAATTCAACAATCAAGAAAAGACTTTACAAGAGTGAATATAGAGGGTTCATCACAAGATGTAGGCCATTGGTGAGCCTCAAAAACAGGAAGACTAGATTAGAGTTTGCCAGTCATCATCTACAGAAGCCATTTCAGTTCTGGAACGTCCTATGGAAAAATGAGACAAAGATCAACTTGTACCAGAGTGATGGCAATAGAAAAATATGGAAAAGGAGAGAAACTGCTCATGATCCAGTCAGGTGGTTCAGAACTCAATGGACGGTGCTTCACAGTGCAGATGGACAGGCCAGGCCTGGCCTACTGCAAAAACCAAGTCAATCACCTGACCTAAATGCAATTGAGCGTGCATTTTAATCNATAAAGACAAAATTGAAGGAAAAACGTCCCAGGAAGAAGCAAGACATTTGCAATAGACGGCTGGCAGAGCATCACCAGGGATAAAACTCTGTCTGGTGATGTCTATGCATTCCAAACTTCATGCTGTAATAAACTGCTAAGGATTTGCAACAGAATTAAAAAGATAGTTTTTGGATTGTTTCATTTGTCCTTTACTTCTGGACTATTACAAAGGGGAGGCACATATAGAAACTGTTATAATTCCTAGATTGTTCACCTGATTTGGATGTAAATACCCTCGATTAAAGCTGAAAGTCTGCAGTTAAAGCACATCTTNTTTGTTTCATTTCAAATCCATTGTGGTGGTATGTAGAGCCCAAAATATGAGAATTGTGCCAATGTTCCAATATTTATACACCAGTCTGTACATCTAGGCCACACTACATGTCGTCATAATGCCTAGGATGAGAATGGAGGTAGTAGTAGTAATATTAATAGTTTCAAAACAGCTAGTAGTTGAGGTGTCCTTCAAGGTCTCAGACCATTAAAATACATCAATAATACGATTATTTTTTGTAGCTTTAGATAGTTATCCTTTTGAGCAGTTGAGCAGCATCCTATTCTCCACATCTAGGTTTANTAATACAAATCTAAATGGAAAGAAATTTGTCCTATTCTCTGGCCAGACATTTCTGAGCAATGGGAGGAAATAAGTCCAAGAGATATTTGTTGGTATGTGTTACGGATATGGTTATTAAGCTAGCTTATACCATTGGTTCCCAAACTCTCTCAGCCTAGGCACCCTTACAGTCTCCATAATTTTTGAAGGCATCCTTAAGGCACAGTTTCCATTTATTAAGTTTTTGAGTCAAAATAGTGTAATAACTATTNAGGTAAAGACAGAAATACTACAGATGTAGCACCGCTGTGCCCAAGGGAGCTTAAGCACACAGTTTGGGAACCACTGTCACCTGGGTCGAGTAGGTGCTTACAGAACATGAATCCTGTACTTGGAGTCTTATCTGCGTATTATATTAGTATTACAGTTTTCTGTGAGTGGTTAGGGGGCCCAGAACATGTCAGGAAAGGTTTATCAAGTTCTAATTACTTAGATATATAAATTCTGATCACTAGGTTTCATGTCAAACAATAGACCCATTTTCCACATTTATGTTGTGGAAAATACCAAAGTGGAGAATGCATGCGCACTTCACAGCGCTGTTTACGTAACTGGATCTAGCTCTTTGTAAACAATGCTATTTACGTATTCAGTTGGGTGTAACACACAGGGGGTGGGGTAATAGTAAAGTAAGGGCTGGCTTCAGCTATTATATACTATCCAGATTACTTCATTTATTAAATGCAGAGTAGTGCAGTTAAGAAGTTAAGACAGGGGTTTGTATGCTGTATGTATCCTGTGTGTATGGGGAATTGGGAGCGTGATATCCATATAAAGGAATCTTCCTAGTGTGGGTCACCATACACAACTATCTAAATGCTGGAATTGCTTAAGTTAGGATCCAGACCAAAGTCATTTAACCTCTGCATTTTGCNAGAGATACAAAGCTTTCATGACTTCATTATTATTGACATAGTCAAGGCTATAGGTAAAATTACTAGAAGATAGAGATCTNCCTTTTCAACCTGAATTATCAGTTCCAGCAGGAATGGTGACTAGTGCCAATATTGGGAAATATGCAAAGTGAAAAATCATCCAGTCCTGCTATGACTGGTTGTTACTTTACTGAATAGCAATCTTAAGATATTCTTGAGCTGTCAACATTAAGGTAATCATGGAGGATATGATGCACTCCTATTACAAAATTATCCTTTTGTATTTATCATAGTGACATTGCTCTATGATCCCACTTGCAGTGTGATCACAGTTTACTATAATTTGCTACATAAAGNGCTGCAAATGAGGGTATATGCAGCAGTATACCATACTGTCACTTCTTGCTGGTGTAATAAAAAAAAAAATCTATAAATTCCCATTCGTTTCTATTTATTTTTCCAAGCTGCCACTTCTAGATTTCCAGTTTGACCACTGGCTGCATAAGTTACAAAGCACTGTTGTATAACATATGTTAAGCAGAATGAAAAAGAAGCTATATATACTCCATGGCCTAATTTTACTAAACCGTGATATTGAAAGGTGGGGATGTTGCCATAGCAACAAATTCAAGCTCTATTTTACATACTGGAGAATGTGAGCTTGAATTGGTTGCTATGGGCAACATACCCACTTTTAAATCTCACTGCTTAGTAAATTTAGGCCCATAACTCAAAACTGCCACTAGATGGAAGCACATTGTTGAGACAAATCCTAACTCAATGACTAGGTTCAATAGAAAAAAAAAAAAAAAATAGTTCAAATAATTTAATATCTGCATAATTCCACCCCAACAAGAATATCCCCAATCCATCTTCTCCATTCCTTTTCCTTCAAGTGACTGAGTATAGGACACGTTATGGACCCCACCTCCAAGTAGTCTACTTACTTGCTTCCAGCTTTTCATACTGTGGAAGACTTGAATTTGAAATGGGCCAAGAGGTGAGAAAAGCGGTAATGTCTTCCACCCATGACCAGTTTTATTTTTAATTTTTGGTCCTCAAAATCAACTGTTGACACCATTAAGCCTCACAGTTGCCNAATGGAAATGTTCAATTATCCAAAAATGGTCCACAAAACCTCCTCTGCTACCCCTGTCAAATTATGTATACATGATAAGGATCAGATGACAGTCATGTGTCCCAGACACATCAAGGTGATAAAGTAACTGACTGCTCATAAATGAAGCTCTACTTTCAGCTTTGTTGTGGCCTCTAAATCCCAGTAATACCTTAATCCCCATTCAGAATGTACAGGAGGTTGCAGTGCGTGTGCCTAGGATTAGAACCCGTGGGAGGATTGTGCAATAACTGACCATGGTAATCACACACCAATCAAACATCCTTTTAGTTTAGCAGAGATTCAATGTACATAAATCAAGTCATGTGTGCAGTAATCACAGACTATCTGGACATTTTTATATTTACACAGTAAAGAGAAAGCTCTGAAGTTCATCAATGATTTAGATGTGCAAAATTCAGTACAAATAAGTAAAAAATGAAATGCTTTGAAATGGGTGGAGGAATCCTGGGATGTGCTATCCATGATTGTCTTAGAAGGTTTATGGTGAACTAGCTGACTGGTAATGGGCCAACACTTGCCTGGGTGTGACCATAAACTACTGTCATGTAACTCAGGCTTTAGCCTTCTGGTTAGTAAATAAGCTATAGGGGGCAGTAATGTCATGCAATATGAGCCTCTCTGTCAGAGATAAAGAACTTAAACTACTGTGATGCCATCACCTATGTAGGTACTTTTGGCTTCACAACACACCTGGTGCCCCTACTTTCGTACTTTTATAGTTTATCCTGTGTTGAACAAATGGGCAGAATACACATAAAAAAGGTCACCAAGTCTTAAAACTAAGGGAGCTTTCCTAATCTGCTTCTTACATTCACATCTCCCATTCAAATATAGGTTATTTATATACCATAAGTGGTGAGTACTCACCATGACTTCTGTACAGTGTTTATTTATTCCATACAGATTCCATAGTTTACTTGATTATGATACTTCGTACTATATTATCAGCATGTTATCTAACATGCTCATAATCTAAATAAATGTGAAACAAAAACTTACTATATATATACTATATTTAATTTTAAAATGTCTCTTTTAAAGTTGTTTATTTCTACCAGTGTGCTCTTACACAACAGTTTTCTGATTATATTGATCAGGGATTATTCCAATGTCACACCTTTGTCATACAATATACAATATAGTGTATAATTAATACATTAATGACAAGTACGGAAGAAAGCAATTAAGTTCCAGGACATCAACTTAAACATTTAATAAAAACATAATACAACAGATAAATAAAAGAAATCGATAACAGGTACAAAAACATCATATACACATTTTTGCCAAGATATTATGAAACAATACATTTTTACCTAAATGGTGCATTCTTACCTCCAATTGGACAGGGACCGATGTGAATAGTTAACATTGTTAGCACTACATATGATTACAGTATATGAATGCCTGTAAATGTAATAAATCTCTGAACAAGTTTTGAATAGTTCAGTGAACCAGACCAAAAAACTCACTAAATGATAGTGACAACAAACAGTATNCAGCTTTCAGTCAGTGAGAGCTATATTGAACCTAACCTCAGTTGTTCCATCAAAGCACACCTCCCCTTTTAATTAGTAGTGTAAATTCATCAAACNAACAATAAACAACATTAGTTAAAGCACTAAGGGAGATTGTATCAGTGTGTAACCATTTCCTTATTCAGTCAAGCTCACTGGACCTTAGATGAGCTCATCTTGATTACACGAATCCAGCCTTTAGTCTTCTAATGAAGCTTGGCTGGACACCTCTACCAGTTAACACATTTTCAGGTTATTATTTCCTGTTATTCAGGCCCTTGGAAGTAGTGTTACATGGTCATTGCTCAACCAGTGAGCAGAGACCATCAGGGAAACCTGTATAAGAAAGATAAGGCAGGAAATATGAGGATCAGTGGTTTCTGTAAGCCAGAGTGGGAGAATTCCCTGCAGAGCTTAAGTGATTGTATCAAAATTAAACCAGGAGAACAAACATTCTCCTGAAGGCAACACCAAAAGTATTTATCTATTACAACTTGTTAATGCAACTGTTGCACAACTTCATTGGCATCAAATTTAGCAGAAGTTAGTCTAATGTNACAGACAACCACTAAAAGAATTTCATCATCAAAAATACCTTAAAATGACAACATAAGCAATATATTGGTCAATGGGATGCCATGGACCACGACTTGTGTTGAAATTGTATGATTTTGCAAGGTCACCCAACAAAAAGAATTGTGTTTGTTGCATTGTAGCTATTGTGCCAAAAGTAGTTGAGGAATATAAACTTTGTCAATGAAAATAGTGAAGGGATAAAAGCGACTCAGTAAGTTTAAATGGTTGGATGTAGAAAATGCACTCTACTTAAATGAGCTCTGGTAACAGAATCATGAAAATACCATTACGAAACCCAATACAAACGCAGTAATTATATGGTTAATTTTGCAAAGTCTTGTTAAATGAAATGAATTGAATAATTCTAAGCTTTGGAAGTTGGTGTAACAGTAACCTGAGGATTTGGTAGCCGGGATGGTTTTAATCAAGTTCAGATGCAAACACTACAATGTCTGTGTTTAAGAGATGTAACTCATTCACTGCCAAAATTCCTGGCTGAAACNGCACAAGAAATGTGTGACTGAAACAACAAGACTCTGTCAATTTCTGGAAGAAAGTTAGGTACTAGGATTCAGCTGTCAAAATGAATTTTAGAGTTTGTTTACAACCCTCTTATAAATGTGTGTGCAACAAAGTTCTGGCTAGCATGTCCATCAGGTTTTGGTGTTCTGTCAAATTTCCTTATGTGTTTTATGTCTGGGAAATTTGTGATGACGACAAGTAACCCAAAAGCTCAATAGAGCATTAACAGCACTAAAAGGTATGTAGGAGTCACTATTTCATGTGACAGCCAGGCAATGTAACAGAAATAAGACATACAAGTCATATGCTTGGTTGTATAGGGACAATTATTAGTACCAATAAGTAAGTATTCTCCAATTTCCTCTATTCACGATGGTCCTCACAGGTGTCCTCCAACCAAAATATTTGGTTAAATGGGCAATCCAAACAATACCACATCCACCCTTGGCTGCTTACACTCTTAGTTCTTTTGATCCTGTGGATATATCCTCCAAGCAGTGTCCCCTCTAAATCAATGAAACTCTCCAAGGATCACGGGCTGCCAAGAGTCACAGGTCCAGGGCAATTCTGCTGAATCTTCTCTCCACCCGATCTCAATAGATGATATCCACAACAAATTTGGTATAAGGAACAAATTCTAAGATCCACTTACATGTGAAGTTTTCTGTATCTTTCCGCTCCCAGACGCATGAATCCTCCCCACGGTCATTCTCTATATGTGGGGGGACTCTACAGCNCTTTTGTGACTGAATGGATGGAATGGGCGAGGGGGGGAATATCTCCCTGTTATGTGAGTACACTTTTATCCGTGGTAACTCTAATACTTTATTTTCGAATGTCCATAAAACAATATAAAATACGAATATAAAAACTTCTGTACACTTATGAGTGGATCGGACTCTCCACTGAGACAAAACTGTGTTGCAACAGAGCACTCCAGATAGAATAAGTGGTGGACAGAGTGGGCCCACAGTCCATGCTCTGAATACGCCAACACAGGCGCGCAGTATTGGAAAGGGAGGTGTATTCTATCCTACTCACACACCAACGCGTTTCTGCTACCTCTGTAGCCTTTCTCAAGGTGAAAACTTGGGACACTCCCCACCCAGCTTTTTTACTTTGAAATTTCATGAGGAACATTTTTCTGGACATATTTTCTATATATTTTTTGGATAGATTGGTAGTCATTCAGAGTGCTCTCTTTTGTCCTGCAATATTTGTATTCTGTTTTCATTGGGATTACTGGTGAGGTAACCCTATTGCGGTTTTGGTAGCAGCTCCAGGCGCTGGTGTTGGGATTCTCTTTACAATTAACTTTAAAATGATTTGCTTCATACTACAGGATAGTAAATATTCAGGAAAATATATATTCAGTGGGTACTAATTCATTTGTAATGGGGATGCAAGGGGAAAAGACACGTCTATGGGGAGCTAGTGTAAGGTCTGTGTGGGTGCTATATTGTTAAATACACCAAAACAAAAACAAAAGTGTTCAGACATGCATCTCTACATAACCTGTTCTTCTGACTCCAGCAACACATCCTGGGTACGAACGGTCTCACTATATATTCTGATTCCGGATATATAAATGTTTTTGTTTCAACATTTTTTTGCCTATATTGTAGTTTTATCCAGTACCATTTGGTACATAATTTTAATTACCACATTAAATTTATCTTTTTACTAGATAATATTGTTTATTATTTAGAACTGATTTTTTTTTTGAGGTATACATCAGACAAAGATTGGTTTTTCCTTCATATGTGGACTGCTCATAACAGGTTATAGAGATGCATGTCTGAACACCAAAGGTTTCCATAAGTTGTGTAATGTGAAATGTCACTGGAAGGAAAAAAAAAATTATTGATAACATGGAGATTGATGCAAGAAGGCTTGGAATGCCAAGACACCAACTGAAATCAGTAATTCCAAAGCAATCCTGCTCCTTGTTAATGCAAACGTCCTATAAAGAGATGGTTTATTACCAAGGTGTCACAAGAAAAAAAAACTTACTGATGACATTGGTTACAGAAGAATTTATAAAATTCCGGATTATGTCTCCAACAGAACATGGAAAGATCATTTCATGATAAACCAGTCAAGGCTAGGTGCGCCTCATGAAATTTCCGACTGAGGAGTTCTCTTAGAGAGTTGTCCAAGGACCACTTGTGGAGAGCTTCAGAAAGAAATGGAATGGTACAATTATTTCAAAGAAAACAATACGTAATGCACTCAACCGCCATGACCTTGATGCACGATCACCACCCAAGACTCCATTGTTGAATAAAAAGCTTGAAAAATTAAAAGCACAACATTTGAACAAGCCTGTGAAATACTGGGTGAATATAGTCTGGACAGATAAAACCAAAATCGACACCATGTTTGGAGAAGAAATGGCACATCACCCAAAAACATCATACCAAAAGTGAACTTTGGAGGTGGGAACATCATGGTGTGAAGCAGTCTTTACCAAAGGCTTTTGCACATTTCAGTAATTTATGGACATCTATGATTTGATGTCTTTGCATGTGTGGATTGTATTTGTTATTGCTGACATTTGGTGAAAAATTCATTACAATAACCACATTACAAATATATTTGCTNAAACAAATGTTGATGTGTTCAGTACTTTTATCCACTGTACATAACACTCCCAGTAGTGTCTTATTAAAACAATGGAGGGAATCCAGACATTGGAATATGCATCATTTCTGCATGCTAGGTGCTAAACATGTGCTTATGCAGTGCTGTGGGAGTCAGATTTAGCTTGGTAAAGTTGGTATTCAGAGCACTGAACTGTAGGGGTTTTGATCCATTGTTAAAATAGTAGAAATACATGTGTGTTTCAGTCAAAAAAATCAAGTATTTCTTTTAATTTTTTTTAATTAATTGCAGATTCACATTCTATTACCTGCAGATCACATTGTATCCTGTGGTTTGGTATGAGCAAACATATGACATAAGATATAGTTCTTATACTTCGTGTTGTGTTTAACGTTTAAAGACAACACAAACTGAATAAAGTATCCAATTTTTTATGAATAAATACTTCATTATTGCATGCAATATTCAAGAGCAATGTCCAAGCAGCCATACAAATATAAAACAATACAAGTTCAATAAGACAGAATGCCACTGAATGGGACTGAAACTACAACCGTACGTAACTAGAGAGTCTCTTCTATAGGTGGCCCACACATCTCTTCATCGGTTAATTGTATTTTACAGAATCTGATACAAAATCTTTTTATTAACTTAAAGATCCTTAAACAAGACTGCACTTGCTTTAATATCCTCATTTACCTCAAAATATCTTTCAGATCTTCACAGGATTGTAAGTCACTTCAGCACCAGTTACTAGTAGCAGGATTTCTCCTTGACTGCACCCACTCATCGAAAGAACCTGTCTTGCCCGATGAAACTATAGTCTACTCTCTGAATACACAATTTGCACTTTCAAGACTAGATTACCAATTTGCCAAACTTGCTACTTCTTGACCCTTGTTTATCTTATATAGTTAAACTTTCTCGCTTTATTTTTTAATAATCCTCAATTTTGCGACCAACACTTCTGTATTACTTGTTTATATAGCGTACTGAAAACTTGCCATACAAAATGACTGATCCACTGTGTGAAATATAGCACTTTTTATGTATCAAACCCCAATGCCCTATAGATTGAAAGTTTGTGAGTGGGGCCCTCTTACTCACCCAGTCTGTGCTATGCAATATGAGAGCCCTATAAAAACCCCTGTAAATANATTATGGCAAGTATTCAGAAACTGAACCTCTAATTAATGATGGTTCCAGTATTTTGGAAGAAAGCAGCAAGTTTGGGCAAGTCCGTCAGCAGACGACATTTTAGCTTGANGAACACAGACCTTTCCTGTGCATATGATACTTTCTCTGCTGCCTCATATGGTTCCAATCATGCAGCAATTTTCTTTGGGCTAGTAAATCCACATGGGAATAATGTTAGCCACAGGCTTGCTGGCTGCTTGGTCAGGCTTGTTGGGGTTACTGTGGGAAACGTGTAANATGCCCAGGGACACCTTTCAGATGTCTGGCTGGATATTGCGCTATCTGTAAAAGGGAGTGGCTGAAGATATAACACTAAATGTGTTCATGTATTTTATTCACATACAAGCAGCAGCTGAGGTGGAAAATTAGAAGCAGTGATATGTAAATTTAGATGTAGCACTTTGGACACAGAAAATAATGGTTAATGAAGATTTCTAGTATTAAATCAGTGACGTGACAGCAACATGCACATGCATACAACACTCTGCAATCTACAAATTCACACAAACTATCATGTAGCCCCCCACCCCTGCACACTTATTTTAATTACCTAAAATACTGAAAACTAAAAAAATGCATGTGATCCTTTTGCTNTGGATAATGGTAAACTACAACTGTTTTGAGTTCACTGTCATCACAGAACATAACTATTAACCAAATTGCTATTAGAAAATAAAGTGACGGAAGAGCACCTTTCCAGTTTATTGAATTCAGCTGCACCCGCAGTTACTGGTATATCTGTTCTAGGGGGATGATTTTTTAAAGTCCTAGCTTGGGAACTTTAACAAGGTTAGTGACCAATGTGTTCCATCAGAAATCTAGATCTGGTCCTATATTCCTATGTAGATGTCAGTTAATGCAAATGATTAAGTATTTATTATTACTCTAAAAAACAAACTAGAATGCAGCAGTGAATGCTCAAAACAAGTGTCAGGAATAGAGAGTATTGCTCCACAATAATGCCAATAGCTAGATCCAGACTAGAGAAGAACATAAGAGGACAGTTACACCTGGGCTTCTGCTTATTGCACACAGATACTGAGCAGCATTACAGTTGTACAGTTATTAAACTATGGTTGGAAACCTCACTTTTTACAGTTACGCCAGATAACATTAATTCATNATGGTTATACCCAGGTGTAACTTCTCTTAATTTAAATTTGGATCTGGTCCAATAACAACAATTCAAGCAAGAAAGTGGACCCCCCCATATAACAAGCCTCTGATCAAATACACTGAATGCATGCAGAACATTTTAAAATTCAAGCTCTTTAAATTAGAAACTTCACTCCAAAAATTAAAATGTGGTGAAAAGCCAATGTAACACATTTGGTTTTTCTATAAAATATTTCATACAGCCATATTTATGTGAGCCGCTGTTGGAAATATAGAGCTGGAACAAAAAGGCGGTGTAGATACATTGCAACGTAGTCACACAGTGTTATTTATCAAGCTGTCAGTTTACAAACAAATGTCAGTAAAATCTATTGATCTCTTTTCTTTAAGAAGATTTTGTTCAGTGCAAATCTGAACAATGATAAATGACCCTATGAAACCTCATTAGCTCAAAGGAATCAATAAATAAATCAGCGACATTGAACATAAAACACTTCTGCTCACTAATGAATCATATAGCCTCAGGGTCTAGTGGTTTTAGGAGACCACTAGTAACAATTATGACAATCTGCAATAGGATATCTATTTGGAACGATTTGTCTAAGGTGGGAAGGAAATGCAGACTTATTGTCATTTCTAATTCCATTCATTATTTAGAAATGATATTTGCATGATAGAATATAATACAATTATGAAAGTTGAATACCGCTTACCAGTGGTATTGTTTTCTTTCTTAATTTGAGAATCCTTTCCCACACCCCATAGTCTTTGTGTCTTCTCCCTCCTGTATAATAAAGCCAAGTACCATATCATTACATTATCACTATACCTGCAGCTTACAGGCTATGAGGCAGACCCATGAATGGAGAATGGGGGAAACACACTTCAGTAATTTATATTCCTAACTCATTACCATCTGAATCATATTCTTGGATTATCAACAGGTTCAGCACTATAATCTCTGGATCCAACATTAGTCACACCCAGTTTGCATAAATTAACACACATAGAATTCTATTTATCTCTAGTTTACTAGACCGTTGGCCCATCACTGAAAGGGATTTATTTTCTGTAACAAATCTTTCTTTTATTCACTGACTAATTCACTGACACTGAATTATTTAATTTATTGTTTGAAAATATTCTCTCTGCACCCCTTGTACAAATCTTTCACATTATCTGCAGAGGATAGAGAAATACTATGTGACTGATTCTATTCCCTGCATATGCGCTGCCTATTAGGAGCTATATAAACATCATGACCATATTCATTGTTAGTATTACTTGCAAATGTTTCTATTCTCACCCACAATGCGTATTAATTTTGGACATAGCAAAGACAGGGATATTGATTCAACCTGTGTCTCACCTACACACAAGAAAGAATCCCATACAAATGAAAAACCTCTATGATGTTATGTAGCACAAATGTTTTTATTTTATTGTATGGTTAATTTATATTTATTGTGCTGGTGCACTACAAGCCCCAGGCCCGTTTGTCAAAGTTTGCTGGAGTCTAATAAAAGATTGTCTGAACACAACACTTAGTCACAGTAATAAGGGAAAACTTCATAAACTGTAAATTGTGCTCCAACTGTTTTCAAATAACCCAACATTGTGGTCTAAAACTACATTTTGAATTGAATAGGCCCCACATAGGGCTGCCATGCAGACAAATCTGGTACAATAGTAAAAAAATGTTTTACGAGTATATGGCTTTAGTTATAGAGCTGAGGACCAGACAATGGCTTCAACAGCTGCCACACTACTGACCAGTCATGCACACAAACTTACCCACAGTACTTAATGAAGAGGACAGTGCAGAAATCTGTATATTAAGAAATCATGAACGTAAACCTCTGTACTATTTTAATTCCCCAGCCTGAATCCACACTGTACCCCAACCTCTAGATAACATTGTATCCCAAGAATCCAAACCCGTAGTGAAAGTTCATTCTGTGCACACACAATGTGATCATTTTACCAGACCTTGCAAGCAGATCAGCATACAAACAGCAAATCATAGTTAAAGTTTATCACTAAACTATATGCATACATAAATACATTAACCACATAACAATTCCTGCTTTAACAGCAGTTCCTTATATTCTATAACATGCTCATTTATGTCCTGCGCAAATTAACATTTAATGTCATTTGACTACTAAATATCTCTGAGGATTGAAAGCTCTCAGGGGCAGGGTAATCTATACTCAAAGGCTGGCAACTTTTAATCTTGGGGGCATTTGCACATAGTAAAAAAAAATCTTAATCTAAACTTATCAAAAATACTGTGTTGTCTCCCAACAACCCTCTATGCTGTAAATGGCTCTAAATCATCGCTCTGNATGGTGGCTAGCTACAGCCATTCACAGACTGGTTGCCGGCTGGGAGGCAGGTTCACACTGCTCCCCCCTTGAATGTGTATAATCCACAATTACAGTGGCTAAGATCTTTGCCTGCTTCTTAGCTGGCAGCCCTATTCACAGGGCAAGCACATGCCCCTCTGCCCCCCAGCCCTGCCCTCCCCTGTACCCTTTACTCCTCCAGGTGTTGTGGAACTGCAAGTCCCAACTATGTTTCTTTAGGTGTCAGCTATGCCTTTAATGACGCTACCATAAATGTTACCCATTTGTAAATGTTATTTCCATGGAAATAACATTTCATCATGGGAGTTCGTACTTCCAGATTTATTTGTAATAAATAATCTTTGAAAACAGTTATGTCATTATTCCCAACCCTGCTGTTCTTAAAGGATATCCTCTACTTGTCCCATTTCCTAAAAGCTGAAGGGGTTAATGAAACAGTCCTGAAGTCTGTAGGAATGTATAATGTTTTCTTTCCCCCTTAGCTGGTATTTCTCCTTGCAGAGAGATGTAGGCTGCAGGCGCTCAGACTGACCTCTGACCCGTTCCCCTTAAACACTCTTATTAAGAAACAAAATGTTTCAATATGTTTGAAAGCAGGATAGGAGCGGAGGCAGACGGCAGTAACCCCCCCTTTTTTTTTACATTCACCATTTCCAAAATGTTGATAGTTCCACACATAAAACTGGCATTGTGCCCTTGTCTAGTAACCTACTAAATAACAGCTTACGGCCCTGTGGCACCTGCCAAGTATCAACTGTTTCAGGGTGCATAGAAGGAGCAAGTGACAGAATGGGGTGATGTCTTAGTTGTATCATCTGCATCCAATAAATATCGGCTTTATATTACATGATAGTTTAGAGAGTGGTTTATCACCTGGGGATCTGTCTAGCAGATACAGATGGTCTGCTTCTATTCATGCATTTNACTCACAACTACTTTACACACTTCTGTTAATATATGTATATGTAACATATATAACAATACAAAATAAAAACTCATTTTCACATATACCTGCCAAAAAATTCATTTTATACACATTTTACTGATGAGATTATCTTAAATGAACTATTTATTGTTGCTTGACATTTTGTAATGATTATACATCCTTTCATCATTATTTCAAAACAAGCTGTTATTTTGTAACATAAAACAATTTAGAACCCTCCCCATGTGACCTTAGACGGATACACAAATAGATAAACACTCCTGAGATCTACCTTGGTATCACACTAATCAGTCCCTGCACTTGGCTTACCAGCTGATTGGCTACTCACCGCAAACACCCCC
>JABWIB010000460.1:91854-106824 GCA_016617825.1 Platyplectrum ornatum
AGTAATTAAGAACATTAACTTTTCCCCACATGCAAAAGTGTGTCATTCCTGTAATACTTCTAATGCTGCACATGTACATCATATAGCGCCATTCCACTGTAGCCTGGTATTTCTAGATCTCTACAAGCATAGCAAATCCTGCCAGTGCCACTGTAATGTAGCTTCAGCTCATATAATAGCATTGGGAAGCAGTCTTAGGTAATAAAGACAGTTAAGTCTTTCCATGTTGATTTGTTGATGTATAGGCACTCTCCTAGGAGAGACCACTGATATTACCCTCAATATACGGAGAGTAGCAAAACACATCATAAAAACAGCATGTATATAAGGCAGCAATAAGAAATCTGTTGATTTTACTGCATCAAGTTAACAATGGCTGGGTGCACAATAGACTGGAATGTCTGCTTTCTTATTGTCTCACCTCTGATCTGCTGGCTACACATCAAATATTCAGTTTCAATATATTGGGTAGTATAGATCGGGGTAGGCAACCTGCAGATCTCTGGGTGTTGTCAAACTAAAAGTTCCAGCGTGCTTTAATTGCATAGACAGTTTATACCTGAAAGCATGCTGGGACTTATAGTTTGACAACACTCACTATCACAGTTATAGATGTAGTACATTTTTAATATAGTAATAGTCCTAGAATGAATAGCTATAGAAAAAGAATTTGTTTTAGGTTACAGTTTGTGAAAGATAAATCACAGCCATATATTGTTTTAATTGTGTTTTCATTAATTAAAAACTGCTATGTGGAAAAATATACTTACTGTATATACTTGCGTATAAGCCTAGTTTTTCAGCACTTTTTGTGTGCTGAAAGTGTCCCCCTTGGCTTATACTCGAGTCATTGTCCTTATTGCTTTTTAAGAAAAGCCACTAGTAGTCTAGTACTTACGTATGTTCAGAGACTTCAAAAACCCAATAGAAACTGTTGTATCACCACAAATACTTCTGGGACAGTACTCCTGGCTATGTAGTACAAATAGTGGTTTAAACACAGTATCAGACAAACTTTTCAGTTAAAGGTCTCAAGCAGTTTTAAACACAGTCCATGTAGCACATATAACAGACCGTAACAAATTAATGGATCATTCAAAGCATCCCATTATGGGTTTCATACNGAGTCCTCAATCTGGGTATATAAAATCCTGGCTGTCAGGTACTCTCCTCCCAGCAGTGTACAATGTAAGCCTCTATAGCATCTCCACTTTAGCCAATCAGTCAGTAATACTGGGGTTCCGCCAATTTGTTATAACTAAATTTATTCTTACTAATTTCATAATAAATTTGGTGGAGCACTGGTGTGCTTCAGCTAAGTCGCTGATCCAGAGTTGCACTTTTTTTTTTTAGGTGCAAGTGTAGAGTTGAACATAACCATGCAATGTGAGGGTTGTTTGCTTTTACCCTTACTCCTAAACTCTGGATCAGCCTCAAAAAGTTTTGATACTGTATGTAATTGGAAGCCTTTTTTGACATTTCTAATATGTTCTTGCCACCTTGTTAATAGGTGTCTCCCTTTTCTGCCAATATATTATAGGTAACAAGACCACTCCAGCATATACACTACATTCCTACTTTTACAGGAATTGAATTCTTCAATATCATTCTTTCCCCGAACTGTAGACCTAAAAGTAGTCATTTTAGCTACCTGTTGCTTATGGCAACGGCCACACCTGCAAAAAACCTTTATTTTTTTATCGTTGTCAATAATGTAAGTGCTGCTTGTCAGTATGTTAGCCAGATTCCTTACTTTTTTATATATAAAATTTTGGATAGAGTACTTTTTGTAGTATGGGCTCTGCCTCAAAATGTACAAATGGGTTGTGTGCTGGGTTAATGTTACTTTAGAGTCTTTTTGCTCTTTGGGGAGGGGATATATGAGCTGATTATGATATACATGCTTTATTTCATCACAAGCCCATTTTAACTCATATCCCTTTTCCATGAATAACTGCTGCAGGTTTTCAGCTTGCTTGTCNTATTCTGCAAGGTTTCTCCAAATTTCCCCAAATTTTTTTTTTTTATTGGTTCTCAGGAATATTGTGGTGTGGTGGCAGCTAGTAAAATTTAAGGAGTTACAATCAGTGCGTTTTACATAGTTTTTATCTGGTTGTCTTCTATGTAAAAAAATCAGATGCCGGTTATTAACCTGTCTGGCTGATATCAAAATTTAGATGTTTACATGTGATGTTCAAATTTAAGACACTGCAGAAAGGCCTTTGGGCCTGACCATACAGAGAGCACTTTATCTATATAGCGATACCAGGAGGTCAAGTTCTGCCCCCCATTTATGACCTTGACACACCATAGACCCTTTCCAATGCACCATGAACAAATTAGTGAAACTGGGGGTGAACTTGGCCCCCATCGCTGTGACTGTCAGCTGCAGATAGAAAGCATCCTCAAAGTAAAAATAGTTATTTTCTAATATGGATTGAATGCTTTCCCTGATGAATTTTCTGTACTCCTACCAAGATGCAGTCTATCGCCTCACTGGATATTATCACATTTTTTAATCTCAAGTATACTTTACATAGGATTTTGTACCGATGACTATTGGTTGGAGGATNTTGTCCATTAATTCTGACAATTTTGATGTCAGGAAATTGATCTCTGCTACAACTGGACGTCCGATGGGTTTTTGGCTGTTTTTATACCTAACCTATGGTAAGGTGTAAAAAAAAGAAAAGAAAAGGTAAGTTGGTTTTGTGTGGATCTAGATTTGGACCAGGAAACGGACAAAAACAACACTCTTGAAGAGAGACACTTGTTAGTAAGTGCACATAAGGTGGGTTTTTACATTTCCTCATTCAAACCCTGAAACCAGCAAGTAAGACCAAACAGCTTACCCATTAAGCCATCACTTGGTGTGGTTTTGGTAGGCAGTTGTTGATCCATTACCAGAAACCCGAAGTGGATTTGAACCAGGAAAAGGTTCAAACCTAGTGTAATATGGGTTGGCGGGAATTACCTGTCCAGCAGTCTTTAAAAAAAAAAAGTTGTTCCTCGAGCACATCTGGTTAACATGCAGAAGTGGGGGGGTGAACGAAAGTCTGGATATGGCCCTGTGTGAGGCTTCTAAGAAAAGAACGTCAGTATGTTTCCCTTTATTCCCGCTGTATTGCTGGTTACCTAAACAAAGGAATGCAGCCTATCCTGAGTATTTCATTACAATTCAATACTAATACAATAAACGCATTAACTGAGAACTTCCCCTTAAACAATTTACACAGTAGTTATTATGGTCAATCAGTTTTCACAGGCAATATCTTATTAGAATATCACAACACAGGGAAAGGCAAAACCAAGGCAGAATCCGACCTACAATCTCAAACTGGAGTAGTCTTCCAGGAATCCATAGATCAGGAAACGCCACCACCCACGGCCCATGTCAGACAACCAGGGAGCTATGGGCTTTTCTTGCTTGGTCCAAGGTATCCAATAAAACTGTGTGCATTACTGGAGTCTTCTTCAGCTGCTGGGTGGTATGTCACTGCCATGGAGCCTTCTTCAAATGTTTTCAGATTACACACTGAGCGCCTTCTCTGTCTTCCCTCGTTTTCAGCGTAGCCGCCACAATGTTCTACTCCTTGCAGCGCTTTTACAGGCTCTGCTGAGGGTGGACCTCTGATGCGGCAAGCCCTAATTAGCTCCTTGCTCAGTTTCCTTTATGCCGCGCCGCTACTGACAATGATTGAATTACAATACTTCCGGCAGCAAGGTTGGTAAACGAAAAATGGTTTTGTATTTGTTANTGCCTAGCATTATAATATAAAAGATGATCGCACAATATGAGAAAATAGCCAAATTGTTTATACTAATGAACACACAATACTCATTATAATGCATGAATATATTTATTGTAATAAATCTATTTTTTATTACATTTATGTTAACACATATCCGGCATAATCAACCTTTTTCCACTATAAATGTTGTGAAACTAGAATTCCCAGCATGCTTCAACAAAAAATATCAAAATAACAGTTGGTACCTGGCAAAGCATGATTGTAGTTTCCAACATCTGGACCGTCCCAAGTTAAATATGTCTGCTTTTAATATTAAACCACATTAATATAAAACACATGGATCCAAGTAACAAGAAAGTGAAAAAGAACAAGATTAAAACTACTGTACAAAGCTATTTAACATCCCTTTTCACCACCAGCCAGTTACCTGTATATATTAGCACTGTATAAACAAACAAGAAGGTAATATTAAGAGAAAACACTCATTTGATTATGATATTTGCAAATGCAGTTTAGGAAAAGATCAATTTATGGGGAGGGGTTTCTTTTTACATATGAACTGGGCCAACCTTTCCAAGTTAAATATAATTTTATTAATAATCAATACTTTATACATTACTTTGCCAACCACTCAAATCATTTACACATGTTCTAGGCATTGAAATTTTCCACCCGAGTGAGAACATCTGGTATAATCTCTAGAACAGGCCTGAGCAACCTGTGGCAATCCAGGTGTTCTCAAACTAGGAGAGTTAGTATACCAGGTTTCGTAGTTTTACAACATTCGCACTGCCTGATGATGGCCAGTCCTGCTCTACAATATCACCACTCTAGATATATTGCAGCATCTACACATCTAATAATAATTGTGAATGACATTCATGTATTGTCATGTCTAATTTAGTTATTTTTTGTTTTCTTTATGCTTGCTATGTCTCCTTATGTTCTCAATTTGTGAGCTTTGCTATACAAAATAAGGTCAATGGGCCTCATCAAAGCTTAAACCAGGTAGAACACCTATATATGTACAATGTAATTAACAATATGATGATCATGGTGATCCTCTATTTGTGCAACAGAATTCTGATTGGAATGTCATACACAGACATTATCACCAAACACCTACAATCACTGATTAGATAATGTCAATAAAATTGGTGCAGCCATTATTTTACACCTATATCTACCAATTATATGGTTGTTCCCAGCATGAATTAGAAATAGCACTATACAATTGCTAATTAACTGTACTACATTTGTGACTATAGCTGATTTTAAGGTAAAAAAACTACTTTCTAACTTCTCTATCTCCCAGATAACACACACACACAGTAATGTACATAGAAAATATTTCTTTACTTTTTTATGTAATTTTGCTGTACTGCAGTGGTTGAGCCAGAGAGATCCAAGATTAATTCAGCTATCGGTGTGTATTACATATAGGGTTGTAGAGAAGGGGGGTTATGTATATTTCTGAATGGCAGTGTATGAAAAGGTTTTGTGTTAGCGAATGATACAAAGAGCAGTTTTATGGTGTAATAGTTGCGCTCATTGTACAAGTGTGACCAGATGAACATCAAACTGTCTTTCTGGCTGCAGCTGCACTGAATCTGAGAATCTTGTTAATCCATTTTCTAGAATTAAAAACATCTGTTTGTATTAAGATTGCCCCCACTTTGGACCTGCTTGTCAGTTCGTTGTAGATAAAAGAGATCTTTAAGTTCTGCAGCAGAGTCATGCAAGACACATGTCTAATGGAAGAGGACAGAGNGTCCTTGCCATAGTTCTGGAAAGATAAGTCTTTCAAAGGTAACTTTGTAGGGGATCTTATTTACCCAAGCCAGTAATATGGTCTCTGTCATTTCAAATGTATTGTTTGCAATTTATATTTTGATTGCCATGGAAATGATGACAGCACAATGTTGGAAATGAGTTATAGTGAAGACAACAAGCTTTGATAATTAAAATGGCTCTTCTAATAAGTTCTCATCTGTTTTTTTTTTTTATATAATATTTAAGAATCAGAATTACTACAAATGGATGTCCTGTTCTGGTAACTGTGGAATTACCACAACAGAACTCATCTCCTGGACCCAGAGGGCCAGATTCAGATTTAAGCTAAACTATGGCCGATATTGTTCAAAAACCGCCATCAATTACTTTTTTGATCTTTTGACATGCACAAACTTAAGTAGCTTTTTAGGTAAAAAAAATTGTTCAGTGTATGGGCACTTTTTTCAATACAATTCCATCAAAGAGTAAAGCTGGTAAGTATCTTTGTGCAAAATGCAAAAATAAAGTATTCACCCTGCATGCAAACACTGACATTAATTTTACCTCCCCTACAATTCAACATGGATGGTTTTGCCCACTCTTAAAAAATCTTTTGATTGGAACAATTTATCTTACAGTGTATGCCCAGCTTAAGTCATGAGTGTAAATCTTAATATGGCCCAGAATTTCATCTTTGTTAAAAAATGTAACAATGGTGCAAGATAATAGAGGGGGTAAAATGGAGGGGAGTTATTTGGTCATGGACAATAACCTAAATAAGAGAACCATCCCAAACCCAGTACAAATATATATAATCGGAACAGTGTTATGTTGAGGCCATTAAGGACTATAACAAGTGTTANTTACAATAAAATAAAACATCTAGCACAATAAATTTCATTAGTTGAAAACAGTATTAGAGATGTTTCCGACCCAAGTCTAATAACAGTGTAACAGTAAAGCTGGTCACTGTGTGCAAATTGCAAAAATTATATTTCATTCTGAATGAAGTTGATAAAAATGGCTGCTGTTTTTGTTTTCAGCCTTTTGAAAGTCACTATCATTCACAAGGAAGGAAAATGGTAAACAGATTTTTGCTTTCCCTGTGCTTCAGTGGAATATATTTGCATTCTAATATGCATTCCAGCGAGTCATGTTCCTTTTTTTGCTGTGAATTGCTACTTAATTCAATGAGAAAACAGGTATTACAATCATCTATGTAGACAAAGTGAAAGTGCACTTACTGCAGTATATAAAATGAACAGATTTTTGTATTCTTGTGAATTGCAGAATTTAATGCTAAAGAACTTCTATTCAATCAAAAACAGTATTAGATATTACATTTCTGCAAAACACCCAAAAGTGTCAGGGATTGCCAAGCAGCAGTCTAGAAAACATGAAAATATGATCAATTACCTTACATTTTACTTTATACAAATACAGTCAGAGCACCATAATATATAG
Source organism: Platyplectrum ornatum (assembly GCA_016617825.1). Classification (NCBI taxonomy): domain Eukaryota; kingdom Metazoa; phylum Chordata; class Amphibia; order Anura; family Limnodynastidae; genus Platyplectrum; species Platyplectrum ornatum. The sequence continues at coordinate 98,844 of JABWIB010000460.1, forward strand.
GCTATACACTAGTCCAGGGTTGCCAAATTTTGCAAAAGAATATCAGGGGGATTGTGATAGGACTATCAAGGCACTGCAGAAAAAAAGGTGTAACTTGGGCGAACAAGAGGTTGTGTCCTGTGTATAGCTCCATCCATGAGTGTGACAAAAATGGTGACATCAGTATGAATTGTTTGTTACATTGTCAGTAAATAAAAATTTACAGTTATGAATTCTATCACTATAATGCAATGATTTTGTGAACTGAATCAGCATCAGGGAGATTGCCCAACACAGAGATCAAATACTTCAGGGAGATCACCTGATTATACGCAAGTCTCCCTGATATTCAGGGAGAGTTGGCCACCACCGCTCCTAGTAATATGTATAATTTGACAATAGCTGATGTCTGTAGTAATTGTCAGCGGCTAGTAATGGTATTATGGGTGTCCATGTGGCTCTCATTCTCCATCACTTTCTATGTATTTTATCCATATGTTCTCCAACATTGCAGCAGAGCTATGGTTATGACAAAGAAGCTAGGGTTGTGATACAATACAATACAAATTGATTTAGAATTATTATAACAGCACAACCACCAGGAAAATGCAAAACTATCAGTATTGTGGCCTTAAAGTAGGATGACAGATCTAATGGGACAAGGGGTCTTTCATATAAAACTGATAAGAGTATTGGTTTCTAAAATTTAGGGGTCTTTTTGTAGGTTTGGGCAACCCATCAGCATGCTGGAATTCATAGTTCACAATACACAGGGTACCACATATGCCCCTTCCATGAAGGCAGTCTTTTAGTCAATGCTGTGTCGAGGGGCATGTCATAGCGGCAGCTGCCCAAAGTGCAGCTAACAGGGAGGTGGGAGGGTGCGACCAATTAGTTACTATCTAATGTTAATTTAATTATCAGTTCAGTACCAGGTTCCCTTTTTTTGCCCCTGACTTAAATATTTCTAAAAACAGCTTTGCTGTGAGTACATCAGCAAGTCTGATCCAAAAGAAACACCAACATTGAAAAATAGCCTGTTTTTCCATTTTAACACCCTTTGTGGATTTTACATTGTGTCGTTTTTCTACAATGGTTGCAAAGAATGTAAACAAAGTATGTTTGGGGCCACATCTGGATCCCACGTTCGCAGTATCCCGCTCCAGACTGAGTAAGATGATAGCTGTTTTCTCCATCTGTCAAGAGTCTCAGACTCCAGTAAGTCAGAGGATTGGATTCATTTCCAGAGAGCGTGCTGGTTATGNGACCCCTCTGATTGGATGACAAAACTGATCTAACAGAGTGAGGTTATTTATCTAGATGTGCTCCCTGTTCTCACTATCAAAATAATTTGCATACAGATCACATATGAACCACTGCAAAATCAACGTGCATTCATGTAACATCAGTATGCGGGTATAGATAAATACATTATGTACAGAAGACTAACCGATTTGGGACATTCATTTTTTGCTTGGAGCCTTTACCAACTTAATATATTCAACAGGGGACGTTATCTACTGTATTTTATAATACAATGGTAAAATGGTTTCTGTGCACTGAGCAATATATTTCTAATAACAGTAACAATTGTATAATCATTTTTACCACCTACTACAATGGCTGTACCTGTCCATTAGAAGCCTATTCTGCCATGAGGGCAGGAGAAAGCTTTACTCACTTGATCAATTCAACCAAACAGAGACAATACCTGAAGAGAAATTATTGCTTCTTTGCCTTCACAAGGGGAGTGAAACACCTGGAGAAAACACCCCCCCCCCAAAAAAAAAAAGAGGAGATAAGACAGATGTGGAGAAGGGAGGCTCAATATCNCTCCAAAAACACAGTTTTAGCAGCTGATATCCTGTTCCACAATGAAGTTTAACAAGAGCTACTGATGCCCAAACACTGTTATTTCCTGCTCATTAGATCTTCAGGAAACTCCATTGTGTTGCCTTTTTCCTGTTACGGTTTTAGAATTGATGTTGGATTGTAATATGGCCTAAACAAGATATTTCATAATTCTTTTCACAGGTAAATAATAATTTTATTTTTTTACAAAATAACATACAATTTTCACATTTTTTGATGGTGTAACGCCTTTACCACAAAATAGAATCTATGCCTATTTTCCACTGTTCAGCACAAATACAGACAAGTTATCAGTCTCCCTTGTGTGAGGAATGACAATGATAATTTTTGAAGAAAAATATTTACAGTAGTTCATCCATTTAGATAATAAATGTCCACATACAGATTTGGAGACTAAAGGAAACGTCATATTGAAATACAGGGGAAGCAAATGATATTTGTTGATACAACTTTAGGGGAATGTTAGTCTAAGCCTTAATAGTATGTTACAAATAAAGCTAGTCAATGTATGTGTGTAATAATCAAAAGCCAAATATTCTCCCAGCATGAAAAATATTTTGACTTCCTTTGAAATGCATCATTGTGCACTAGGTACAAGTTTTCACCTGTATTTCTATTTGTTATTGTATTTCTGTATTTTTGTTTGTGTACAAGCTTTTACATTACACAGAAACAAAGTATCCCAACTCAACTGTTGTTCATTGTCCAAATCCACTGTGGTGAGGCAGCAATGTTACACTGAAAATAACAAGATATATAGAGGCATAGTGGGTTATCTACCATGTCAGCTACTGTTGCTATCAGGTCAGAGCCTCCATAGTTCCCAATCAGCTGCAGAGATCAGAACCTTTCATCACATCCTAAAAACTCCACCTAATCCTAAACCTAATGATGTTTAAGATACACCCTTTATGACCCTTTATAACATATTAACCTCATAANTACATAATAATTACAATTTTCTAGTGAATAAAAATATTCTGTGTGACGTTTCATACTATATTCTTGCGTCTGCATTTGCAAATGAAATGTCCCCCAATACATGCAACGTTAACAATACCAAAACATTTATTATAAACATAGAAGCAAAATATTGCAGTGTGAGGAAATACTGCATTAAGCTTAGTGAATTACTTTCAGGATTTCCGTGAGACTAAAAAGACATGTGTCCTGTTCTGCTCGCATTGATCCTGGCAACACAAAACTTTATTTCCAACATGCTGGCTGGCCCAGATTCAGCATTCATGGATAGGGTTCATTCATGAAATGAATTTCATAAGTCGATACCAAGTTCTGTAGACTTTTACTTAGTAAACCAATTCATGTTTATGGAGTGAGATAAAAAAAAGTCTTTAAGTAACTGGACTGGAGGGGAGGTTCTATGATCACTAGGAGTGGAAAATGCCACCATTATGGTAAGCATTGCATGTGCTGCATTACCAGGGCGGATCTGGATACACTGGATGCAGAATTCTGTCCTGGTAAAAAAAACAAAACAAAAATATAAAAATAAGTCAGCGGGGCAGGACTGAGCAGTTAATGTTTCAGGACTTTACCACCTTCCAGACATCCACACTGCTCCCTTTTTGGGTTTATATGGAAGATAGAGTATGTTTATTTTATATCCCCCTGTGAGGGAAGGGAGTTATGCTGCAGCAGGGAGGTCTGAGTCAATAATCATTTATTTTATATTTATAAATAAATCCATTAAGTATGGCCGAGTAGCAATAAAATTATAATATTGAGACCACAGGTAGAGACAGATGAAGGGAGGGGGAAAACAAGGATGGTGGTACCTGTCCACCAGAGCTTACAGTTTTAAAATGGGTAGTGAAGGGGGGCAGCAAACAGTGTGAATTAGGGAAGGTGATACCTGTAATGTCATAAAATGGCATGAATATGAAGGAGAGGGATAGGGCAGAGGTGAGGTGGCCTTACACAAGTTTCACAAACTTCTGGAGAGGTGTGCTCATCAAGACTTTGGTACAATTAGAATGAGTACAGCTGGTTCCTGTTTGGGTACAATAGTGCACAATAATAGCTGGTCAGGACACAATTACACACTTATCCCGACGTAATACTCTTAATACTTTATGCAAATTAAAGATATCCACGTACACGGTCCATAGTTTAATGCAGAACACCCCCTTTCTCCAGTTGAGATTTCAATTAACATTNATGCAATGGGCTTCATCATACATTGCCTTTTCATAAAATCTAAACGCACGGTCTACAAAAAGATCATACACCTACAATTAATGTCCAACGTGTTCAACGTGTTCACAAAATCTGTATATCTTCTAATATGTATTAAATCCGGATTAGCGCGATGTTTATTGGCGATCAATCAATCAGATGATTGTATCGATGTGAATACGACCCTTAAGGACTAGGCAGAAGGGACAGCAGTATGACATGCTGGTAACTATCAGGTAAACACGTTCAACATTGTAGCATATATAAATCCTTGTGGCAGCCATTAAATTCTGGATAGAGATCAGCTCAGTTATAGGTTCTCTTCAGTACACATTTATATCAAACAAACAAATAATATTTAAGATCAGATATTTAAATATTTGAAAATCAATAGACAGATATTGTGACATTGACTTGCTGTGCAATGCTATATAGGCTGTCAATCCATAACCTAATCTGACAAATGTTGTTATAAAGGATAATGTGCAGTGTGTAATCACTTTCTTCTGATGTACTTATGAAAGGGTTAATAAAGGGAGGCGAAGGTGTGTGTTTGGGGACAACACCGAGACCATTCCCCTATCACACTCCCACTCCAGAAAAACAAATGTGGTCTCCAATTTTTATGTTAATGGAAGTGCAGGAATTCTGCGGTAAATTGAAAGCAGACCTGCAAAAATGACTTCACAGCAAATATTCGATTTCATTCAGGCGCATCAGTGACCCATATGCTGCACTGTTTTGCTAAGGTCAGGGGAGATTTAAGATTTCCCAATAAAAATAAATCTCAAATCAATTATAGTTGTAAGCGAGAGGCCAGACGTCTCCAAAAAGCTTTCATTTAGCGCTAAGGCGCAGCGCTTACTAATATTGCTGTACTAATCATACAGGGATATTGGGTAATGAATTCAGATGGCTGGATTGCATCATTCCTCTCTGGTTCTGTTGCCAAACACGATTTCTCCTGTCTGATAGGAAGTAATACATTTATACTCTATATAGTGATGACATTTCAGAAACCAGTGCCAATATAGGACTTATAGGACAATATTGTCATTTCCAAAGTGTACACACACAAGTTATAACACAAGACGTGTATATAAAACATTTCCACCACATTCCCAGTCTCAATAGATATGAAAAGATGCTCCAGTACTGCATATACGCATATGGCATCCTACGGCTTTCAGGCTCTCTGGCAGCACATGCTGAGACTTATAGTTCACACAAAGTGCAACAGGTTTGTTTAATTGTACTTCTCATCTACAGGGAAGCCCGGGGAGATTCTAAAGGGTTAAGTAGGCTTTCGTTCGGGGGATTTGCTGCTCTTGTGGCCTCAGGCAAGGGGAGAAATGACCCCGCAAGCAGCATCCAGATGTGGCAGACTCTGGGGACCTGGATGCAGACCCCTGGATTGTGGAGCAGACAGAAGGAGGGGTGAAAGTACCCATCCCATCTCCCTCCTCCTCCCGTCTACAACGAGACAGACCCTCCCTCCTTTACCTACAGCCACCATGCCCCCCTGCACCCCCTATACACCGCGCTGGAAACTGTGCGAGAATTGATGAGGATAATTTCTGGAGAGGGGAAAAGATAGCCTCAAACCGACCTGCACCCAGAGAACCAAATGGGCACATGATCTGTGCCAGGAGGACTACCACCAGCCATATACCTCCTGGACCTTATCCACCCCTGGATTCNGGATTACCCGGGGCACTGACAACCTGAAGATATGCATTTGAAGAAACTCGTAGAGCATAGAAAGGTAGGTGAGGCATGAATCCACTTATTATACAGATGGCATTTACATGCCCTGGCAATACAATATTCAATAATACTGCCCTTATTACTGAAAGTGTAGGTGCAGGATAGATAGACAGATGGATGGGATAAATGGATATAGCAGGAAGAGGTTGCACACATGGAAAGTTATGTTGAATGATGGGGAATCCAGTGAGTGACTCACAGAAAGTTAGTGCAGTTAGTCCGGGGGCAGAATGTTTATCCTGGACACAGGCAGGAAAGGGGCAGCAGAGACAATGCTGCTTTGAATTGCTGTCCCCTTTTCCTTATCTCCGTACGGCAAATATCCTGTGTGTATGTGATGCAGGAGCGCAAGGCAGTGACTTCACTTCCCAAAATGAGCAAAAAAAACTTTCATCCGGTGAAGTGTGAGCAGTAGAGAGAGAGCAGAGGGACGCGGAGGTATCAGCTGGAGAGAGGCACAGTGTAACCGGGTCAATGTGTGCCACATTACTGGGCTTTCCTGCATTCAGCTGCACATGGACGGGACCATTAAGGTATGAGCTGATGATTTACTGCTTACATTCTCTAACTTTCCGAATGCCTCATAGCTCACACCCCTCCCCTGCTGGACCAGTGTGCACCCCATCAGTCCTTTCCCTCTCATTCCCACTGCCCTAGCCCTCCCCAACACGTCTACTACCCGTGCTAAAGTCTGCCACTACCCTGACCCGGAGTATAGTGTAGTGTAGTGTACTATATGTGCGTGTGAGCAGCCAGAGACTTGCGCAACTGCGGTCACTGAGGGGGCGACACAAATATACACATCCTCGAACACCGAGAGCCGTACTAAACCCAGTTACATTCACTGTACACAGCGACAGTATGTATTCAGNGCTATGCATAGATCATCAACATATACACAGCTACGTGCACAGTACCATGCAGTTATGTACCATACACAGTTATACAGCATCATACCCAGTTTCATTAACACAATGGGTCTAACTCAGATCTANGAGCATTTACAATATGCACCTATACAAACCAGGAATCCTGCAGAATTTTGTTCCCAATTGACTCAGGCACTTATATATCTCTATCTATATAGGCCCTTATGTGTAATATCAATAGTGCCACATCCCCACTATACATAAAACACATTAATATATTTTGCCACAGGCATGACAGTGTATAAAGCATTTCATCTCATGCCATATTCCAAGCTATATGCACAACTATCAGTGCCATCTACCCCATTATATGCACCTTTATGTAACAACCACATCTCCAATGTACACAAGGTACACCGTACATACCTAGTATCATTAGCAACCTCCATATACACACCTATGTTCTCACATTTTTGTATTATTATCCCATAAACAGGATATATAACAAATTTTATACAGAATCTATTACTCTAAATCCAGCATGGAGCTGCCACCTCTGCCCATCATCTCCACTGTATGTTGTTGTTAGATCTTTGTGTTATAGTTTTGCTATAGTTACACTTATGTAAGAAATGTTTTGTTATATCAGTAAGTTTGTTTGTATTGTTTTATTATTCAGTTATGAATAACCATTTCTATATGTATAGAACCAGCGATTTTGAATTGATTGGTTGCTATGGATCACAAAAGCTGTTCATAAGTTTCCCCATCTATTCCCCTGTGTTAATCAGGGGTCAGTATTGAAGCCACCAAAAGCAAACACATTGATAAAGCAAAGATACATAACAGTAAGGGCCTTTTCTATAGTGAGGTTAGAGTTTGAGTACCAGTAGTAACACTAGTACTGAGGAAGAGGATGCCATTAAGGCCAATGGAGTGACAAGCAGCATCTAAAGCAATGCTATGGTATGTGCTGAATTTGAAGCTTGTGGACATGCACAAGCCACTGACATACAATATGTATGCATGGTGGGTGAGGGAAAATATGTGAGATGTACAGTTATCACTTATAATTCTTATTTATGCACTAATACCATTTGATGGGCATGGCTTGTCAAAACCAACTTGCATACAAGGGGAGTTCCCACGCACAAAGAAACAAGACGTGTTCAGACAGATTCTTAAATCTGGGCATTAATCACTAGGATAGAGCATGGGCATCAGAGCATCTATAGAGAGATGCTTGGGATACTATGGGAATATACTGTCAAATGTATAATAAATGGACACGTCTGTGT
>JABWIB010000460.1:106842-117172 GCA_016617825.1 Platyplectrum ornatum
ATTAAACAATCCTAGTCCATCGCCTAGAGTGCCAAACCAAGGGGGCAGCAAAAGTACCCCCACCCATTCACATGTCAGGCTATATCATAACCCAGCATGTAAATAATTAGCCAGCCAGGGAGGATTCCTGACTATAGAAAGGTGGCACCCCCATCTCTGATGTGAGCCGGGGAAAGGGACATTGGGGGGTGATGCTAAGTCTTGACTAGGGTGCCCAGAGACCTAGCACTGGCCCTGTACAAGGATATGATGAGTACATTAGACACATAATAGATGCTATACTCATCCTAGCCATACACTAACATACTCCACTTCACAAAAATACATGGAAGCATCAGTTCCAATTTGCTTCATTCTCATTTTTGGACTGTAATAGGATTTTGTTCTAAGGAAACTATTTAGTTGCAATGTAGCCCTGGGTTTTATTGTACTGAGGGCATGGAGGAAGCAGAGTGTGATCATTAGGTTGTTTTTTCTGTTTGTTATACACAAGTAAAAGTGAAACATTGTAACAAACTGACAAGATTTTCTGAAACTTAGTGTGTTTTCTGGAAGGGAGAGGGTTACAGGGTATCTCCTGTAAAGCTGGCGGTGCCCACAGACTGAGTGGCTGGGAATGGGGTTTGTCTGAGTGCATTGGGTGGAGAGCACTTTGGATCTGTGTAGGTTTTTTCTATCGAAATCTGCTGACCTGCTGGAAAATACAGTTAAGAAATAACAAACTGCAGCAAGTGAAAATGTGTGATTAGATCACTAACTGGAGATAGCAGTGAATGAGAGTGTGATGTTCTCTGTCAAAAATTGACAGTATCTTTAGGTAGGGTGTGTGAAACTAAATATTGAGTCCTAATACAGTATTAGCCATAATGGGGCCTATCCAGAGTAGTAATGTTACAGGGGTAATTTATATACTGTATAAGCTGAATTATATATTATTATAAATTAATAGTTATATATTGAAGGTCCATTGTATATTGTTTGTATATTAGGCATATATGTTTGCCCATATTTGGCAAGGTCCAGACTTTCAGTTTCCACCTATTTTGTCAACTTTTCTTTTATTGGAGTAATGAAAAATATACCAAAATAATAAAAGACACCATCAGTATGTACAAAAGAAAGGAAATAAAAAGTAAACAGGGTATATAAGCAGTAAGCAAATGATACAATGAAATACATGAAACAGCAAGGTTATGTTAATCAGGAGCAGTGGTACAGGTAGAAGCCACAGTGGTACAGGTAGAAGCGGATTAAGTGGCAATGCAGCATTCCCATAGAGTCAAAAACGTTTAACTGAGGATTCCTTTTTAAGTGTCGCTTTTAAACATTCCATACAAAACATGTAGTAAAGTTTAGTCCTAAAGGTAGCAATAACCGGGAGTCGGGGGGGGGGATCACCCAGTGTTACACATTCTCTAGTCACTGCTGATACGTTTGGGACAGGTAGTTTCCACCTATTTCTATCATATTGCTATTTCATACAAACAGGAGTGGTTACAATATAAACACAGACTGCAATAGATACTCCAGTGATATTAATATCAACTATAAGACCAAGATATTGATATTGGAAGTCATCTTTGGATAGAAGAATTAGCTTTATGGATGTATATGGTCACATAACTACTAGGAGAAGTCTAAAGCAGATCTTGAATATAAATATTTCAACACAGAATCAAGTTGATTGTTATGTTAAGCAGAGAAGCTTTTAACTGTAATCTTTGTCTTCTCTATAGTTTTCTTCCCTTCCTATTAAATCATATGACATACTAAGCTGTGGGTGTGTTGCTGCCTTGCATGCTTGTCCTCTAAATAGAACATACTGTAAATACATGCTTACANAGTTGTAACACTTAATGAAAACGTTTCATTTAACTAATATAAATAAATTATATGTGGCTTAAATGTAAAACAAATGTATAAAATCAGTAGGTCCAGAAGAACAAGCAAAAAGATTGAAGGCAAAATGAGAAAAGTGGAAAGAATAGAATACAGTCAAAGTGTTTCTTTAAACTTTTACATTTCTCAAGACACTCCTATCACTGTACCTTATATCCGGGGGTGGTATTGATTGAATTCATCATCAAGCGGAAAAGAATACCATTGATAGTATGATGTTTGTAAATGTTTAATTTGATAAAGCGTTTGAAGAAAAATTCATAGTGAAATCCATAGAACTTAGCAAAAGGAAGTCTGGAGTATGAATGTGAGATATTTGGATGGATGTGTGATAGAGTCTGCCTGGATTTCTTACTGTTGATGCAAAATAGGTCAGNACACCACCAGTGCAGTCTGCACTTACCTATTTAGAAATAATGATCATGTAAGTCATTCCTGCCATTTACTTCCATGATGGCTACAGGGCCCGGGTTTATCACATACAGCACTCCTGCTGTGGCTTTTTCTATAGTGATAACCTGCAACCACAGGAAACTCATCTGCTTTTTGGATGTTCCACTATTAAAGATTATTCTGTAACTTGCTGCTGTGATTTGGGGCCTGTAGGGCAGTATGGATTCAACTCTTCCAAGAAAACTTCTGCAAAGAAGCATCTTTTAAAAAGTTAGAAATCATCACTTTAAATGATCTACACGTAGACACCACATCACTAAAGCTATGGCATTGCCTGGGATATTTTAGTATTTCATTTAAACTGCTTACACAAATTGTTTATGTAATCAGTCTATGAGCACATTGGAATACACAATTCTGAATCGTTTACCANGACGGACATGACAAGAATCCATCTCCTTTCCATATCAGTCAGGTCTGCTGTAGGGAGGGCAAGTTAGGGTTCTGGAGTCTCAAGTGCAGTGCAAGCAAGGAGAATATTACCTACGTTATATCGGGTCAGTATTCAAGGCAGATTGTCAAGCACCCCTATGTACTTTCACTATAATAGGTTGGTTGAGTGTTTTATGTATTGTGAACCACAGGTTGTAGATTAAACATCAGGATAAATCATGTTCTTCAGTAAAACATTGCAGGAAGCTGGACAACCAAGAAACGGATGCATTANTGTTTCACACTGAACTAAATCTTTCCTGTAACAAAAAGGGTCTCTTAGGACAATGAACATATTTACCATTCAGAGAGTTGTAATTGTACGAGACGTGGCCTGCAGGCAGACATAGGAGAAGATGCATTATATGTTTGGTTGGGGGAGAGAAACCACTGTCGGGCTATTTTTCTCAAAAGTTTTAAGATGATTCACTTATTTCACATACTTTTATATTTTAGAGGGTCAGTGGAGTTTGATGCATGATAGTACCATGTTGTACTAGTATTTTTAGTNTGATTTAATTACATACAATTTGTCCTCTTATTAGCAATCCAATATCAGATACAGGAGCTGCAATCATTGTGACTAACAACCACCACCACATGCATTTTCAGGAATTTCATTAGCCTCCTACATATCTGGTAGATGCTTTGANTCCTTTGCTTTGTTTTCTGGAAATGAGCGTCGTCCTACTCCCGGGATGATGCTGTGTGTCACTATTCTGTTTTATTTTGTGGTGGTGATAGCGGAATATTTCTTCTGGGCGTAAAGTGGTATATTTTCAGTCTTTGTAAAGAAACTGTAAAATCCTCCTGTGTGAAGCCACTGTAAAATCCTCAATTTTAAAATATCTTTTGTTCGTATAATATTTGAGAGTATTCAAGATGCATCCACAACCACCACAGCCAGGGTTCCTTTATCAGCAGCAGCGAGATTTCCGCTGGACACATCCAGCTCTTCCTGATCAGCTTCCTGTCAGTGAACAAAGGGCCCATGTGACCTCCTTTTCCTATGTCCTATGCCATAAACTGGCAGGCTGTACATCTGTGAACAATATGGAGCAGGTTAACTTGGTCATGCCAAGTTTGGAATCCGCTACTATGGAAGTTCAACCTGAGAGCTGCTCCTAGCTCCTACATTACATCTGTAATCTAGGCATCAGGTTTGGACAATGGTTACAACTTATTAGGGGTGGAAAAATGCAAAAGACTAGCACAAAAGTATTGGGGAAATTGTACTATTAACTATTTCAGGTGTCTTAAAATAATTTAAGAACCCAAGAGTACATGCCATACAAATCACTAAATAGTAAATATGGACAAATTGTCAAAATGGGGTTACTTTGACTATCCCCAAAAGTTTTAAGCATTCTCAATCATATCAAGTCCAATGGCAGATCACTGCTATATGGAATTTATCATACAGGTGAGGGGGAGGACAACTCCCATATATTTGTAAGGAATTATGAAATGTTTGGTTTCCACACAACACGTAAAATGAAACCAGTCCTTGTTAAGTAAGTAACTGCCACCTCTCAGAGAAGGAGGGCTTTTACTTTTACCGCTTTGTTGTAGCATGCCATAGATTTAGTACCAGGTCAGATCTGGATCCAGAATATGTCATTAATATACATGCATGTACATGTACTAAGATTATTTCTAGCATTATGGTTTTGTAATTTTTAGACTGAATCCAGACCTCCATGCAAACCCACATACACATCTAGGCTAGATCTCTGTAGAGNGGAGTGAACTTTCCTGCTACACCCCCCTTTACCGTACCCTACCTTAAGATCATTAAGCTGACCCGCTTACTTATGGAAGCAGATAATGTAATATTTCCATCCTGCCAGATCCATTAGAATGCCTAATGCCTGCACTAAATGGAATTCCAGCACCAGAAGAGATATTAAAGCGGAAGGACCAAGGTTAAGGGGAGAGATCATTACAATCGTTTTTTGTCAAAAACAAATTCAAATTATCAATTCAATTAATGAAATGCACTACTAACATTTAGCATAATCAGGGGTCTGTTAAAAAAAAAATTGGGTGACAATTTGCAATATTCTGTATGTATTTGACTTGAAATCATGAAATAAGTGAAATATACAACATGGTCCGTTATCCTTTGACACCCATCACCTCAGATGTTCCTAAAGTTTCTCGACTGACGTTTGTGGTTTCTATATCAAAATAACAATCTGCACCATCAACGCTTCAGAAACGATTTTTTTACTCTTCTAAAAATACCAGCTTAACTTCCTGTTTTTCCACCCAACATCTGTACAAGAGCACATTATTAACATTTANATATAGAATATATATCACTTAAATGAGGTAGAATTGAGTGTTGAATCTCAAGATTAAGATGGCNCCCTTAGAAGGCAATACTATAAGAGAATGTTGTTAATGAACCGCATTACTTGCACAGAATTCTAGAGTTGCATAGTAAGTATAGGGAAACTGCAATAATTCATTATTTCTTACATCATTTCTTTTAAAGTTGTATTTTGTGGTTTGATGTAAGTGCATATAAAGTTGGGAGTAGGTGTAAAGCTATCTACTACCTATGTGCATCATGTAAAAGCACCTGCTGTTTATTTGCATTGAAAATAGTATATTTATTGAGTGCAGTTGTAGGTAGCACATCATATGGCCAACAATNATTTTTTCTTTTTAAATCATCATTAGATCTATACAATCTAAACATTAACATGCGTGTATTACCTATTGCAGATGTCACTAATTTCAGAACAAGACAGAAAAACAATAAGCAAGTAGTAAAATAGCTAGTGAGAACTCTGGACCGCACTTTTGTAATTCATAGAAATCCCTATTAGGATTACAAAGAATGATAGCCTTAAGAACAGAATTTCAATATGATAAAGTTAGAGGCAGCATGTCACAGTTGTTATTGAACTACTGTATATCATACTTTGTTGATGTAGTATTTGAAGGAATCAGTATTGTGAAGAAAACCACTTGTTACCCACTTCCCCCTGGCATTGCTCTATGCAATAAACTTACATCACTGTTATTAAAACAAGGGCTGGATACACTCTCCTGCATCAAAATCTCCGACCAATGCCAGACCGCTCTTGTCTACTATATCTGCAAGGGAAGGCCTCTGCTTTCATATGTACTATAGATCACTCTTACCATAAGTTTTACACTATACCTACATCAAACCAGGATTAGTTCAGACATCTGAACTGTACATAATGGTGAAACTACTTATACAAACTGCATTTTTCCCTCCTTCCACACAGCAGAAATGCTCCGTCCTTCAGCNCTGTTCTGCTCCTCTGACTTACTGCTAGAAGTCTCCAGATCAGTTCTTGTAATACTGCATTCCTAGAAATCTTTTGCAGTAAACCTGGGTCNAGTCCAGTGACATTGGCTTCTACCAATGAACAGATATACTTAAAAGGTCCTCTTTTAAATATATATTTTTGGGCAACAATATAAAAAAAAGTGTATATATAATACAATTTTATTCCATGATTTCGTTGTCCAGTCTTCTACCTTACCATATGTATCTAACTCATCATGTTGGTTTTGCATAGCCTTTAGCAGATCCCACAACACCATGCATGTCAATGCTACAGCTATTAATATAAACTACTGTGACTGGTACATACATAGTATTATAGAATGCAACATCATCTGAAGCTATGGAAGATAATACTGGTCACAGAACAAGTTGTTCTTAATACCAATGGTTAGTAACGCTGTATATTTATCCATAAGGGATCTTCATTATTGTGATACTGTACAAATTAAAATTCTATATTGTAATCTTAAATACAGAAAGCTTAGGAAAACCTCAGTAAATTTTTGTTAAGCATTAATTCTAAGGTGTTGTCTGCTATTTTGTATAAAAAAAACCTTTACAGTTGAAAAATCACACTATGTATGCAACAAGAATCATAATTGCCGCAACAGACACTGGTGTTCATGCAGTTATCTATTAAGACTTGTTCTGACCATGTGTGTGAAATGTATAAACTAACTAAATGTCCCATTACATTAAGGTGTTGTCATACAGTTTTATACATAGACTTGGTAAAGGTAGAACTGAAAGCCATACAAGAGAAACACGTATATTAAGTGAAATTACAACAAAAAGCCTTGCTGGTTCTACTGACAGTTTCATACAGAGTCCATTAATGTTACTTATACATTAATCATCTTGTGGATGGGATATCTGACTAGAATGAACTTCAGAATAGTCCTATGCTTACATTTGTGCAGCTTATGAATGTCGTTAAACCTTATCATGTAGTTACCTGTACTGAGCAGTTTTTGGAAGGCAGGAGCACTAAGGTTAGCATTGGTAAAGGTTTATGGACCATGAATTATGATTTTGGGGGCTTGTATGCATAATTAAAAATTCTATGGTTAAACCATTTGTGTAAAGTAAATTTATTTATTATAAGTATTCTGGAATCATAACTAAAATGCCAAATGTTTTTCAATCAATAGAAAATATTTGANTCAGTACCTATTTCTTCCACAACTACTATGTAACCCTCAAACATGCCTCTGAAATATAAATGATACCCCGTTCACACACAGGGCTATTACCCAGGTAATTCAGTCAACTTCCAGGGTTGACTGAACTACCCGGGTAGTGTGCTCAGTGTTACTATTACTACTAACTACCCTGGTTCAGTGTGAACTGTGTTGACCAGGGTAGNTAGTGAATTACCAGGGTAATTCAGCACTGTGAACAGGGTTAATTACCAGGGTAATTCAGAGCCACAGCTAACAACCCTGCTCGTTAAAAACAGATTTACAAGGGTAGTCTGTGTGAACGGGGTATGATTCTCAGCAGGTTCCTGCAAACCTGCTGCACACAGTTTACAGTACATTCCCAGGTTGGACAGTTTGTGCTACCTCTACATTCTTTTATTTCTAAAACAGTAAAACATAAATGTGTGTATATATACACGCACACAAACACTGCTGCATAAGCATAGAAATATTGTACCGTCTACAAATACTGTATTATTGTCGCCAGTCACAGGGAAGTGTCTCATACTTAGGAGCTGCTGGATAAACATGTCATTGCAAATGAAATTTGTTAACATTAATCTTAGTTAAATAAGGTTGTTAAATTGGTTGTTTATGGAAAGATATCACTATAAATACGTCAAATGGAATAGGTTTATGGATTTTAACCCCTATAATATATTAATGGTCTGCATGGCACAATGATTCCTGTCTGTTATTTTATGATATTTTGCAAGGAAGATAGACTGGAGCTGGGGAAATGCACAAAAGAATTACTTCACTGACAGGTGAAGAATGGAATAGCCTCCCATCGGAAGTGGCGGTGGCTAATGCTACAGAAGAGTTTAAGCATGCTTGAGATACATATAATGGTATTCTTAGTCTAGAGACTAAGGGGCCAATTCAATCCCTCACGAAGACGGGAAAAAACGCGAAGTGCTTTTACCGGACTGAAACCTCGCGTCTTTTTGTACGCACCTCTATGAGCCGAGAACGAAAAAACGTGAGTTTTCCTGCCTTACGCAAATAGCGTAAGGCAGTAAAACATTGCGCGAAGGGGATTGAATCGGCCCCATAATTTGGGTTGGTATACTCTTAAATACACAATGGGGTAGACTGGATGGGCCATGTTGCTCTTATCTGCCGTCACTTTCTATGTTTCTATGGTTTCTGTGCAGCTGCCAGTACACGGTAGATAATATAAACAATCATACTTTGTAATAGAGGTTCAATATATTTTTCAGTGTACAAATATTCTTTAGAATAGTGACAGTTTCTAATTATATTTTCTTACCTTCATTTTATATATCTACAATACAATGGGTTGTGTTGGATCCTGTAAACTTGCTGCATTATGCATATAAACTATGTACTTTTTTATATGATGTGTTACTGATGGAATTTTGTTATAAGGAGTTGAAAGATGTATTTTTTTTTAATTACCCCAGGAAGCTTTGTCGGTGGTGAGCGATGACCAGTCCCTATTTGAATCCGCATATGGAGCAGCATCTCTTATACCCAAAGCGGAAATGACAGCCTCTGGGAACCCAGACTATGGGCAGCCCCACAAAATCAATGCACTCCCACCACAACAGCAAGAGTGGATCAATCAGCCAATGCGGGTCAACATCAAAAGGGAATATGAGCACATGAATGGGTCGAGGTAAGCAGGGATTACTGCTGAGTGTGTGTTCTGTGTACTCTAATACATAGTGATAGATGGGCTGTAAAAAGCTGTACTATGCTGCAGTGACCATTTATTGTGTTAAACAACCTCTCTCCTAACATAATTAATGGTAAACATCTCTCCTAATTAATCTTNTGTGTCATATGTACGATTGGCGGAATACACCTATTTTTTGTTGTTTACTTTATCTTTAACATAATATATATATATACACACACGCACAGTGTCATGCATAATGATTGCGCCAAGTGACATTAATCTTTCATATTGAATTTGATGTGTAATTGTGCCTCATGTACACCCCAGGAATAGTTCTTCCATTACCCTCTGGGGACTCAGAAGAGATCTTTGGTCAGCTGCCTGGAAAAACAGTAGCCAAAAGGATGAAAACTTAAATTTAAACACATGTTAGTCAACATCTAGGACTGCAGACTAGAACCGACATTCGGAAAAAATTATGGATGAACTGTTAACCCTCCAGAGAGATGAGAAACACATTATAGTAAGAAACTCAGGTTTAAGAGCAAAATAGCTCAGGTCTCTTGGAGTCTGTACTACTAAAAAAGCTTGAACCATTTTGTGCATAATCATAGGAGGAGACTACTGCATGTCNACATATAATCAGCATGTTTTATATGGAGCCTTGCATGTGAACACCAGTCAGCTGCCCATATTTTAGTGATCCACACAGTAAATAACTTATTTTCTGTCCCATTGTTTGANTAATAGGATGGTAATGCTATATAAAACCAGTATACACTTATCTGTACAAAAACAATGTTGCCAAATCTATTTTAGACATGATTATAATATAGATGTTTTANAGTACAATCTGTGATTNAGTATATCACCTGTACACCCATTANGTCTAACTGCAGTTCAGCTATGTGTAATATTGAGAAACATTTGGCTTGGAATGCACTATTGAAATAAAGCAACAGTTTGTAAGATGCTTATTCTTAAATGCAAAAAGTGCATTACCGTCCAAAATCATTGCATCTAAAATAGAAAGGAGTATCTGCCCACAAACAATCCAAGACAAAGGAATGCTTTTATTCAGGGTAAATATTTCCATTAATGAAGTAAATGTATCATAGGACCAGATCCAGACTCTAAAGAGTTTAAAGTTACACCAGGAGAAAACCATGTTGAATTTCAGGGGAACGTGTATTAATGTTATTCTTTGCATGTAAGGAGAATACCTTACTTTTGCATATTATACATAGACACTGACCAGCATCACTGTTACANTATTATTTAGACTTGGATTATGCCTTACTGTTTGCAAAAGATGAAAATTACCCCCCTTCTTACAGTATTTAAACATGGTTTTGCCCAGGTGTAACT
>JABWIB010000461.1:34480-85294 GCA_016617825.1 Platyplectrum ornatum
CCCTCTTTCCTGCGGACTGTCAGACCTCTGTGGGTATAGAAAATTTAGGAGGTTTGATTCGGTACATAGCAGTGGTCGAAGTGGAAATTTAGAAGTGGGGGTATGGACATTCAGAAGTGGGGGTATGGAAACACAGAAAATAATGGAAGTCAATGGAGATTTTTAATTTTTCCATTATATCAGTGGGAGAAGTGGCGGTATGGCATACCCCCGTATACACCCCCACTTCCAGCCCTGGTACATAGACTTTGGGATGGTGAGAGCATGCTATAACACAGAGCACTGGTCAGGAAACTTGTACGATTCTCATTTGTGAATAATAAAGGGTGCAGTGAATAAAACTGTGGATATTCTATTTCATAGACATTGACAGATAAAGGTCTTGTGGCTCTTAACACTTTTATGTGACGGCCTCAGATAAGATAATGTAAAGTGAAATCTATGTTTACATCTTGCTCATGAAGCATCTATATGAACACACACATCATCACGTCCCCACCTCGCAGCATTTCAACGACAGAGAGCAATTTGACTTCAACCAGATACAAAGTACTTTGATCATTTGCTTTTGTAGCTGCAGATCTCCACATCTGATCATTTTGCCATTTTACAGAGTACATGATTATTGAAGAGAGGGAGAATTTACAGCCATTACTTTAATCAGACTGCCATTGTGTCATGTAGCCTGGTCATTGTATACAATTCCAGGTATCGCTGAAGGATGAAAGAGCCTTGCAAATCCTGCAGGGACATTTCACCCATAATGATTTACCCTTACATTAAAGTAGTCTCAGGTCGTCCTTGTTTTGTGTATTCCTGTTGAGACATGTAACTCCAATGAGTCTCAACAATGAAGTATATTTGCGTGTTCTGCTTTTTGTAGGCATTTCGGCTTATATCTATAAGTTTTTAATCGCAGACAATATCTCTCTACTAGAAATTTCACGTGTTCCTGTTTCAAGAAGTCCTCGTTATAACAAGAACCATAACTCAAAACGAAAAACTTTACTATCAGCTTTACCGTCAACCAATCCCTGTGAAGGATCTCGTAGTGGAAGATTTGCAAGACGGGGAGGTGCGAGTGGCAGGGTCTTTGCGTGGTGCTTTCTCCAACAACGAGAGAAGTAAGTCTGACCTCTGTTTTGTCCAATCTGTAGAATACGATGAGCATAATGTCTTGTTAATGCAAAAAAATGTTATTAGGTGGTGGTATTTTTTTCTCTAAATCCCCTGTACCACCTTATAGTAGACGGGGAAATTCTTGTTTGAGAGACATGG
Organism: Platyplectrum ornatum; assembly: GCA_016617825.1. Lineage (NCBI taxonomy): Eukaryota > Metazoa > Chordata > Amphibia > Anura > Limnodynastidae > Platyplectrum > Platyplectrum ornatum. The sequence goes on from JABWIB010000461.1 coordinate 35,759, forward strand.
TCATGGTAAAATAATTTTACTGATCATGACTTTTTACTATAACCATGATAAATAAGTTAGGTGTGTTATATGTACATTGTTGTGTGACAGTATGTATACTTTGTACAGCTATTGTGTATTTACAGCTTGTTTCATATGTTTCCATTTGCAGTTAAAAACTTCTTTAGAGTGGGCTACAAGAATGGTCCCCAAACCCAGTCTCATTCTTTTCAAGCAAATGACACTTTCAACAAACAGCAGTGGTTGAATTGCATCCGGCAAGCCAAAGGGTCAGTTCTGTGTTCGGGAGGAGACGATCTGCTGCCTACAGAAGGACAGTTGTTAATATCTACAGAGGAGAGCGGTGCTCCGCAGCAGGTCACCAGGTTTGAACAAATGGACCAGTCAGACAGTATCTCAGACTGCAGTATGGACACAAGCGAGGTCAGCATGGACTGTGAACAGATGGAACAGACGGACTGTAGCATACACAGCAAGCAGGTTGAGAGTGATGTTTGACAAGACTTGGAACTGAACTGTTTTTACCTGTACAGTATTTTGCATTCCTCTCCTGGAGCAGTTGAAGAAGCACTTTTGAAACATTCTTGTAAAGGGTGTCCACGCATCTTATGTTACCATGGACATCAGGACTGTAGCGGCCTGACTTGCCTACATGGGCCTGCACTCCAGCCTATCTTTTCATCTGTTGTACATCAGGGTAGATGAAACCTACCATGAGTCCTATGACCATTCTGATTAAGAAGTCACCCAAACTACTGTCAATATGTGTAACATACAAAAAATATATGTTTACTGTATAAAAAAAAAAATACCAAAAATCTACTATTTTTTTCTACAGCTTTCACTGTCTTACAAAAATACTATGATGCTAAGTAACAAATGTATATTTGTTTTGTGAGTTCTATGAATACATGTGGAAAATATAGTAGCTGCCATGATAGCGGAATATTTGTCAGAAATGTTTTGTCAATGGCGGCAGCTGCGAATCGCTGGGTAAGACTTCACAATATGTGATGCTAATATATACCAAGCAAATGAATCTTTTAACTACATCGGCTAATGCACACGCTGACCGCGTACTAAATCAGTTTGATTGCAGATCTGACAACTTGAATGTATATGAAGTGGTGGACATGGAATTCTTTCATCATATAAACACGTCAGACACACACAATACTCACTGCTTGCCAATACCCAGACTGGTGCCCCAATTATTGATCCCTCTGCTGCTTGTGCATGGAGCTATATCACACTTCCTGGGAAATACTGTAAATTTCTGTGCCATTTTCTTATATTGATTAAAAAAAAAGTGTATATATATATATATATGTGTGTATATATACACACACACACACAGACTAACTGTATAAATTACTGTCCCTGTTTTGGACACAAAGAAATAAATAAATCAATTACTAATGGAAGAGCAAATTTTCTGATTAACTGGAACAAAAGATTATCATTTAGGACAGAGGTAGGCAACCTGTGACTCTCCAGGTGTTGTCAAACTACAATTCGCAGCATTCTGGGACTTGTAGTTTAACGACACCTGGAGAGCCGCAGGTTGCCTGTTAAGCTGAGCAGTCACTAGAACAATGGTCAATCTAGTGTTATTGGTTCTATTTACAAGACTATTTTCCCCTAGGAAAATCACACTGTTATCAGCACCATTCACTAGAAGATCAACGTTCTTCTAGTGCCCAACTTCCCCAACTCTTCAGCTGAGGGGAGAGGAAGTTCTTTTATGAATGACAGGCATCCCCCCAGCTGAATGGACAGAGTGCCTGTCAATCATGATAGAACGTCCTCTCCTCTCAGGCATTGGATGTCCTATGCTGCAGAACACAATACACTGATTCCACTCTTGGGTTAAACATCTTCTCATGTGTGACCAGCTTATGAAAGGAAAATTATAATACTTTGTACTGGCGGATTTTCCTTATCAGATGGCGATACAGTGATTTATAATTCTACTTTTGGTGGGGAGAAGAGAATTCATTTTACTTACTTGAAGTTGTTTACAATTAATTGCGTGTTTCTTTAACACACACATTGTGCAAATAACAATATTTAACAATAATTGTTGTTTCTAACTCACAAAATACAGTCCTAATTTTTTTTTTATATTACAAAAAGCTTACTCAATCCTGAATTGCTGCTATAAAAAGACTATTTGATATTTATAACACACACATGCAACATTTGTCAGATCTTGCTTTCATTAACAAGACCGTTATCAAGGTTAAAGAACCAGGTTATCTGGAGAAATTGCTTTTCCGTTGACAAAGTCAAAAGATATAATGGTGTTCACTTCTGCTTTCACCTAGTAGTTAAGTGACAAGGTGCAATGAATAAGCAAAACTGCAAGTGCCAATGGGCAATGGTATAGTTCACCCATGCCAGATAAGAGTAATTCAGTGTATAACTGCTCATAATAAAACTAGCGATGGCCTTACCCAATCTTATAAATTTACTGTGGATTACATTTTACAGTGAAGAACACAATCACTAATATCTATATAGCATACATGTGATCTGAAAAAGAAACTTACGTAAAAGTACTATGATTTATTTGACATGTTAGGTTTTATTCTCAGGTTTATACTTATACCTAATGCAGTATATGGTTTGTAGTGTCCTCTGATCTGGCATAAGCCTATATAGTGTGCTGCAAAAGAGTATTTTCCTAGTATCCACCAAAGTTTGAGAAAGGATGGGGGCTACAAGTTTGGCCAGTGCAACCAGACATTTTGTGATTATATAGGTATGTGGTAAAGCTACAATTGCACTCATTATAATGTTACTTTTCTTGGTGGACAGCGCATTATAAGAGAAAATACAGGTGCTTGGGCATCTTTGAGGAAAGCTATCTATGTACTGTATGGTATGTTTACTAGTAATTTATTATTGCTTTCTTATATGATTAATATCCTAGTTCTAAGGGAATCGGGAAATATATAGCAGCTGTTCACCTACTGTATGTAACCCTTAAGCAAGATTTCCATTTCAAAACAAATCTTTTGTAAATATGTACAAACAAGAACACATCGCATCTAAATCTGGACAGATTGCGTCAGGCCCTAATACCAAGAACTACCCCAAGGCGTTCTTGTCAGTGCTAAACCATGATATAATACAAATCTACTACATGGCGTCACTGGTTTTTGTTCTAAACAATATGGAATTACTGTATTCAGCCTGGTCGACTTATGGAAATGGGGTATAGTCCATTAGTAATGGAAGGTTAATAATGTACAATTCCAAATACCAATGGACAGTCACATAGATCAGCCTTTCCCCAACTGAAATGCTGATCTATGTGACAATGACACAGGACATCTGACCCAGACATAGCTGCAAAAATCCAACCGCAGGTACACAGCTTGTCAGATTTTTTCCTTACACTTGGACCAGAGCTGTGCATCCACCTGTTTTTCAGGCAAATGAGCTGCAATAATAAGGATTGTGTATGCGGAAATCGGCGCAGTGCTGAATCTATTTAAATGAGGAGTTTTTCTCATTTAATATGTTGCAGTAGATGGGTATGCTGCCTATAATGTAAATCATAGGCACAGTTCTTTTTCTATGGGAAAATTACCTTTTAAGTTTGTTAAAAATAAAAAATATATATTTAATAAATATTATAGAAGTGGGGTTTTTGGTTTTGTGTATAGCGCTTCTAGACACTGACATTGCACAATATTCATTTAAATGGTGTTTTTAATGCTGCAAAATAAAGCATAAAAAATCCATTTACATGCTAGCAAACTGCAGAGACTGCTCTTTTTCCCTGTATCCTCTGTATAGGATATGGCCTGTGTGCACATACTGATTGTGATAAAAACTCTGGATCAGGACCTTTGAAAACACCAGATAAAAATATATCATGTGAAATGTGCAATTATATATGTCCATCATGACTAAATAAATTAGAGGTGGGGTATATCGGACCTGATTCAGAGTTTTTTGTGGCCGCACGCTGCGGCCGCAAACTCCGGGCTATTCAGAGCTGCGCAAAAGCGTACGCTGCGAGCATGAAAGCCGGTACACGTGCCGGCTTTCATGAATGGAAAAAAAATTAAATAAATAAAAAAAATATTATTTAAATGTAAAAAAAAATAAACAAACTTTATTAAATATTTTATTTTATTATTTTTATTTTTTTTTATCTTTTTTTTACATTTAATGAAGCAGGACAATAGGACAATACCTGCCTCTCTGCGCTAAGCCTACACCATGTCCAGACATGGTGCAGGCTGCACTACTAATTAGCAGGGCTTAGCCCTGCTAAAAGCGCACATGCAAATGAGAAAAGGGGTGTGGAACGCCCCTTTTCTCATTTGCATGGAGCGGAGTTGCAGCTCTGAATCAGGTCCATCATTTCCATGTAGATACTATGTGCCTATGGCATGTAAGGTAATATGCTGTTGAATAACCCCCTAAATGGTTCTGCCAATATGCAATAATTGCAATCACTCTACTAGGTCATGGTATATAGTCCCCACCATGGTGCTACCCTCAAAGAAGAAATTGCAATTCTAGAGATTTCTCAAGTTACAGTCAAATGCAAAGTCTATCTAACTTCCTACCACTATCCAACTTCAAATTAATCTATTTATATATTTACTGATTACATCTAAAATACTGTTTAAGGTAATTTATTGGAGAGTAATTGTAATCAAAAGTTACAAGCACACAAAGTGTTTCTGGAACATTCTCTCTGCTCAACTTCTCTGCACAGAAAATAAACAAAGGTCTTTAATCCAGCCAGAGGTCGGAGCAGACAGCATCAGAGCAATCTGAAGACTGTTAGTTAAGCCTATAAAAAGTGACAACAAATAGAAATCCAGACATTACACTGTACAGTGTCAATATAAAAGCGACATAATGAAATGAGATGTAGCACATGGTGGCGCAATGGTGACAGCATTATAAACATAATATAACTTATTGGCCTTACAGCTATATTCTTTATAGCAGGACTTGTTTATTGGCATTAATTAATCACATACCTCCACATCTAACTATATACATTTCTGAGAAATAAGTGTTAAGATAATTGTTAATGTTAAATGCAACTATATTCTAATACAGCTCATGGGAAATACTCGCAGGATCAAAATTTAGTCCGTGGCCCCCTTTAGGGTACCCTTAAAGGGTATTTTGAATGTCAAAAGACTGTAGAGAACAGTTGGAGTGACAATTCTAAAGTTGACTTAACATATCAAAGTACTAGTTCGAGCTAGTCCTAGTAAATGACCCATAGCCCCAGTACAGGCATAATATATTTTGCAATGTGTACACAATTTTTGCATTGTGTAAAATCAATGACATGACAACTATTTGCTGGAAGGATGGTTTCGCTGAATGTATATAAATCTCCCGGCTCATTTTGAAGTTGAGCTTACATTTCTGTGTTGAGCTTTTCCTTCAAATAACATCCACTTTTGGGTGTTTATGTTTGGACTGGAATATATATTTTGCTTTATATAGCGGCAACTGTTTCTTATTTATTTTGCAACTTGTAGGGTCTCTGGCAGTAAGTGGATTGTAGGTCTGCATTGACTGATCTATATATATTTAGGTTTCTGGAGTACCAAGTGCTGAGTGTAGAATTGTTTTGGCAATGGTCCATGGATTTTAGCAGCACTGATGGGATTCCACTTTTAAATGGATGTTTTTTCTTTTTTTTTTTTAAACCAGTAAATGCATTTGTAAAATAAATAAAAATAAAACAGAAGCAAATAAAAGGATGGGTGTTTCCAATTGTTGGCATATGAATATAAACACAGATAGGAAAGGTAAGAATTTGAAGAACTAAAACAGAATGTTCTAATACACCTCCTCCATTAACATAAAATAGGAGATTTTTACTTCATCTTGATAAGTTTAGGTAATGCTTTTTATGGTTAGAGTTTGTTTCTGTAAAAATCTATTACTTTGAGAAAGTTTATCTGAAATGTTAACAAAACCTCCACATCCAGATACACAATACAGCAGTGAGTTTGAGGGTCTCTCTTCATTACCTTAATGCAAGCGCCATATATATGTCATGAGAGAAGCAGCTGAAGAGAGAGAGGTTCTGTATATGAGAGTCCACCGCTCTATCTAAGGCTCTATTCCAAAACAATTGTAGTTGGAGATACAAATTTCCAATAGCAATCAGCAAATTATAGCTGTCATTATGACACCTTTCAGGGCAACGATATAACTCACTATTTAATAGAGAGGATGAAACTGAAAAAGATTACGTTTTTAACATCCCAACAAAATAGGTTTGAAAACTCTCTGACTAAGCGTCTTTTATCAACCACCCTTATTTCCGATCCCCTGCATATAAAGTTATGCAGGACTGGATTCAGCTATGCCCAGCTACTGTGTTTGGAGCTCCAATAGCAGCAGCTGTGGAGATCCCTGTGGCTCCCTGCAGTATCTAATTTTCTGTCCCCTTCGAACGACCCCAGCTTAACATTTCAGCAATCTCTTTACTTAAAATGAGAAAAACAAGTACTCTGCTAGTTACCCTGCATACAACTTTGCCACATGTAGTACTTGCAATAATGTATGTAATCATAGTGTCATACAGAGCTGGTGAGCATGGCGGGGTCTGCCTGTTACCATCAGGTTTCGTTTTACAGATGTTTATTTCAAATTATAAAGCAATATACAATATCCATAATAAATAAATAAGCATACAACATACCTGTCCTCACAGCCTTTCCACCCGAAAGGTTCAAGTGTCATATGGAAACTGCCCTGTATAGTCTTTAGGTGCACCATAGTAAGGCAAACTACTGTTACGTTACTTTTCATCAGGCCCAAGTAAGATACAGATTCACAGTACAATATCATATATCACCAAGATCAGTGGTCAAGGTGGGGGTATGGAAACACAGGATATAATGGAAGTCAATGGGGATTTGAGGGTTTTCAATTACATTGGTAGGAGAAGTGCCGGTATGACATACCCCCGTAAACCCCCCACATCGAGCCCTGACCAAGATACCAGACTCAGAAATTTTTTCATTTGTTAACAAATTTTTAGCAAATTTTTATTTTAATTGTGAAATACGAAATCTTAAAATAAAATCTTACGAAATCATAAAAGTGGGGATATTGCCCATAGCAACCAGATTTGAGTTCACATTCCTCAGTGTTTAAAATGAAACTGAGAGCTTGAATCTGATTGGTTGCTATGGGCAACATCCCCACTTTTCAATCTCACTGCAATCTCCCCGCAGTAAATATACCCCATAGGCCTTCAACATATATATACATATGTTAAAACTCAAATGAATGGTAGAATAGGCATAGTTTCATTTATGGTGTAAAGAATCAAATGTACTATCCAGAATCTGGTGAGTTGTTCTAGAAAACAGCAGATTTGAAAGTTTCTGTACATCAAACCACTAGCATATACTTTCAGCATGAGGTAATGTATTCCTCATTATACACAACTTTATTACAGTAATATAAGTATATCAAAGCAGACACAAAGTTGTATGTTCATGAAGACAAAAATTTGACGGTCCTAATTCTAAATACAGACAAAATCTGTCACAGACACAGATCCTGGGCTTCCCAATCCACTATTTCTTCTCCAAAAACACTTCCACTATTTAGGCAAGAAGTCCTTGCCAGCAGTATAACAAATATATTTGTCTCACTGCTCTGGTCTTGACCGCAGCTGTATGTATCTGTAGTCATTTTAATGTGTGATCTATTTTTTACCTTAGTCTTGGTTAAATGTATTAGTATTATTGAAGGCAATAGCCCCATAGCACAGGCCATTTGCTATACGATGATGCAGACCACACACGTTTACAGCATAACTGGTGCATTTAAGATGTCACTTATAGCAGGTGTGAAAGTACAATTACTATCAGGGTCGAAAGGCGAACAAGGCGGGAGTCTGAATGGTCAGGGATGAACGGGCATGATTTAGCAGTCACATTGACAGCTTAAAACAACACATGGCACTCCAGTGCTGGTCAGTGTTTATTAATACAATTCAAACAACAGTGTAGGTCTTCCACCCAAAACGCATAGTATCTTTGTATGGTCTTGACTTTATTCTTGGTTCCACATTCCTTGTGTAATAGCTTTGCTGCAAATGACTCCCCATTCACAAGGACTGGTATCCTTAGTTCTCTGTCCTATAGTGTTAGAGAATGATTTTAAAGCACACGTATAGTCTGGCCAATGTTACTGCCTCAATAAATGCTGACATATATAAGGTTTTCATACAATTCCACAATAAAACCCAGGGTCTTATAATAATTCACTTTCAGCTTTCTGAATCAGATTTTCCCTTGACCTGTATAGAAAATCATTCCTAAATATTTTCGTGATTGAGAGGGGGATCTACTGACGCTTCTGACATTTTCCACCTATGAGATTAAAGCTCCTGTATCACCTTGGTTCTATGGTCTATTGCTTATTGTTGTTAAAGTATGGCTGCTAATAGATAAGGCCATATGTAAACTCACAGCAAACTTTTCCTGAATTGACATGAGGATGGTTTCTGAAACCCATTTACTATCTGTGACGGATGCGGAATATCTCCCATGTGGCATCTCTGACAACACCCCTTTGAGACTCCTTTGCGACATTAATTTGCCTAGAGGCGTTTGTTTTGGAAGATCAACCCTTTAGCTAAGTTCGGTGGAGAAAGTGAGTGGACTTAATGCAGGTAACAGTTCTCATTTTGTGTGGGAGGCCTTTAAGGCATATTTGAGGGGCAGTTATATTGCTGGTGTTACTAAATATAAAAGGGACTCTAAGCAGCAAGAATGAGCTTCAAGCTAAGTGATTATCCCTGGATAGACTTGGATAGAGTTGCGTGGTGTATCAGAAATATTTTTTAGCTTAATCCAGAGGAAACTGTTGTTTACTGAATACACATGGTATGAGCAGTCTAAAGGCGGTAGAAACTACCTGGACTATCTTTCATGTGGCGAATGCTGCTACTGTTACTACTGAAATTAGGGATGCTGTGAGTGGGGTGTAGCGCACAATCCCTGGTATAGCGCAGGTATTACTTAGTAATTTCCAATGGGTTTATGCCTCTAGGGTGAGTTATAGTTCTGACCATGCAGATTTCTTGATACTTTTTCTTGATAATAAAGCCTTAGGTCTAAGCAGTTTCCCTATCGAAATATATAGAATTTAGAGAGAATTTTTCCTACCCAGGCTATATGATTTTGCTCCTTGCTACTGACAAGATATTTGTCAAGGTTCTTGTCTCCAGATTAAATCAGGTGGTGGAGTTGATATATCCAGACCAGACTAAATTTATGCCTGAAAAATTCACCTGCGTGGATTGTATACCTATCTGGAGATGTGGCATCTGGATGTGTATCGAGGGGTGGTGTATCGAGGGGTGGTGGCCTCACAGTCTTTGTCAACTGATTTATTTCTGATAGCTTCCAGCTTGGTAGGAGGATTAGACAGGGTGCCTTCTACCCCCTTGCATTAGCGGTTCTATGTGTTCATCTTTAAATCGTATGATTCTATCATGCTAACACACAATACACCTAACACCACAAGCTGGTAAAACAAACTAGCCTGGATCTGGCACCAAAAGATCCCTCTACCCAAAGGAAAGGGAAGCCAACACTGGAGGCATAATGATAAAAACAAGGCTGGTTCTACCACCTCTTTCCCTGCAGTTTCTGTGGATGCAGACCAGAATGCTTGGGTCTCCAGACATTGATCATGCAGCATTGGCTACAGGATAATATAAAACAAAGAAAAATAAAATAAAAGGAGGACACAATACACCGAAAGAGAGTCTCTGAAGTGTCTTCTTTTACCTGTCACTAAATACATCTAAAGTACTGAAATAAGCCAGTGATACAAGCATGAAAAGATTCAATTCATACAATTGTATTATCAGCGATATGCTGCCACACAGTGGCAAAACTGCAGTATAACCACTGGTGTTTTGTCACTCAATAACAATCTAGATTATTATTATTAATAAAAATAATTCATATGGAAGTATCAATTTTTAATTAAACACCTTTTTTCCCCTCAAAATACCTTCCAAGAATGTCTATGAATTCATGGCAAAACTGCTGAATACTAAATACATAAACCCTTGAGATTTCAAATACAATGCATTATTTTCATCATAGCACTGTCTAATTTATTGATGTTCTGTAATAATAGATGAAGGCTTATAGAAAGAGGGGGTGGTCTTATTTTGAAAATAGGTTTCTTAATTGCATGCTAGGTATTATGCTATATACCTAGCACTGCAATGTGTCTGTTTTGTAAATAGGCGGTTACAGCTCAGGAATATCTCTGGTGATTCAGTAGAGCTTTTGTTGAATCTCAATAATCCTCATCAACAAAACAATCATCTGTAAAGTAAAAAAAGATGTTAATAAATGCTTTATTAGTACACCATAAAATACAAAATTACGAACATCAGTTATACAGTGTTGCAAGCACATGAGACAGAACATTGTTGACGAAGGGTACATGGCGATGTACCCCCCATGGCAATAAGGGGGGTAAAATGAGAAGTAGAGGACTCAATAAAGGCAACAAGGCAGAGAGAAAATACACCGCAGTCTACAAGTTAAAATCGTCTACAATGCTGTTATCACAGGATGTCATCTGTACAGCAAACAGAGTTATTTCAGGGGGAAGGGGGTCGTAAAACAAGATTTTATTTTATGAATTATTTTACCTGCCTCCCAATCAGTAGACTTTTTCTTTGTTAAAATAAAACTATGCTTAGTATTGTAAATCAGATTCTTGCACTTTCTCCAGAAATGTGAGCAATATTCCCCATAATACACAAGAAATGATATGACCCTTGCCCCTATTCGCTGCTACATTATATATACTGCTGTTACTGCTTCAGTAGTTTTAATAGACCTCTTTCATCTTTACACACACACAGTTTATAAATGAATTAATTTGTCAATAAGGTTTGTAATGCTTAACCATCACTAGTACATGAAAGTGTATTGTATTTTAACAATTTCCGCTAAGGTTCAGAAAACTGTTTTGCATTTCTATGTCTACCATTCTAATCTATTCTAACATCTAATCATCTTACAATTAAGCCATGATGTAACCTTGTGTAACAGTAACAAGATTGCATCATTAGGCTAAAAATATATATGCCTCTGACAATAGCATAGAAATCCAGTGGGAAATAGAGCAACTAGAAATATTAAAAACGTTTTCCTAAAGTCTTTTTAAAATATATAAGAATCAATAAAAGCTTAAAAGTAATTGTATACTACAGAAAAATGGTTCAGAAACAAAAGCAATCAATGTGGGTTATCATCATAGTAATCAACATTAGCTTTTAAACCTGAAAATATTACACAGATGCAGTAATACACTGCAATTTCACGGAAAGTGTAGTTTGTGCACTCTTTAACTTTGAACATGTAACCTGCAAACAATTTAGGTATCATGTTTTATAAACAATAATCAAAAAAGAAAGTGGACATACACTCCTTCAACTCTGCAATGGTGTCTCAAGAGAACTGCAGCGGACTTACTCTGCCCTCATTCAGAGAATCAAAGGTGTATCAGTATGTAATTGCAGCAAAGGCTTATGGGTAGTGTTGACGAAAACTAGCAGTGTGTACAGGGCATCATGCAGCTTATTTGGACCTCATTTGAAAAATATCAGTGTGCAACCTGCATAAGGATGTTTTTAGAACCTGTGAAATTTTTCCACCATACTACATTGTTTCATGATTTGAAAAGGGAACGGTGGCCTTATATCAGTATAGTATTAATTCACTTAGAGCCAGTATGATACCATAAAAAACAAATTCACACCTCTGTTCTTAAGTATCATGTTTGTTTGCATGGCTTTATTACCTCCTTTTTACTAGTTTTGGTTCTTGGGAAACCACGATATGAAGTTGACTGTATTCTTATTTTGATGAGCACCCATAACTAGCTATTATACCCTTATCCCATTGCTTACAAAGTTCACCTTATAAGGAAGGGAATAATATGAGAAGGAAATGTATTCTTTCGGAATATTTTAACCTGCCCAAGGCAGTCCCTAACCATTTAAATGTCGAAAACTTGAATTCTGTAAAGGAGTTAATCATGTTATGTTTAACTCAACATAGTCTACCAGGGCTCGTAGGCACTTGTAACGACCAATTTGTTCATCCAAGTCCAAGCTCTCTGCAATATTCCTCGAAGCTGGATTCATTCTATGATATAAAGGAGCATGGTCAGAGGAGGCCATATTGCCTATCATGACACCTAGACAATTGTGTAGGTAGGCATAATCGAAGTAAAGGAGTCAATTGTGTGGTGTACTTGGGGCCCACCAGTCAGTGCTCGAGGAGGTTCCACCCTCCAATTATCAAGGCGCCTTCCCTCTGAGAATCAATTTCCTCTAGAGTTCAGAAAAGTAGACTGTTAGAATTAGGTATATACAAATTCGTATTCTACGCTCCCTTAGCTGCTCTGCGTTGCAGGAAATACATGTGTTACATCGCATGTACATGGCCCCGAGCCAGAGGTGCCATATGGTCCCTTCGGACACGGGACGCTGTCTGAAGTGTCGCTCCTCCAACGCAGACTTCAGACATGTCTTCTGGGACTGCTGTAAAATTGCCCGATATCGGAACAAGTTGGTTGCTTTTTTGAACTCCTCTTTTCATCTTTGTTTACCCTGTGACCCAGCGGCCCTCCTTTGTTCTGATTTTGGTAAGTGGGACCTAGGACAGCTGAAAAATGAATTGCTACCATTTCTGATGATATATTGTTAACTGTCTCCTCCGCTTGAGCCTGTGCGTGGGTTTTCCCTGGGTTGATAGCACTCCCCCTTTTTCTCCCCCTCCCCTCGTCTCTGCCTCCTTAGTGTCTCCTCTTCTGCTCTCCTCTGTATTCTCCTGCCTCCTCTTTTTCCCTTTTCTGTTACTCATCTCTCTCTCCTTCTTTGTTGTCCTTTGGGGAACTGGCTGCTATTTGGGTTCCTTTACAGCCTGCTAGCACTCTCATGACTGCCTGTTTTCCTACTGATTGTTCAGGTTTGCTTTTGTTAACTGCCTTGTATTAGCCTTGTTCTCCCGTTTACTCAGCTGTGATAGTTCTCATAACACCTGCTGTTGTACCTCCCTATCCCTCCTACTTATGTTCTACTGCAAAAATTAATTTTCCACTACAATTATACATAAACCTCCAATTTTCTCAGCTCCCATGATCACTTAACCCCTTCCCCTCTTCCATTAAAGGTTCACATCCTTCGAGGGACGACAGAACATGTCCTTTTGGTATATATGTCTCACACAACCCTCAGACTTTGCTACAACAAAGGTACAGATAGCATGGGAACCAGACTGTCCAAGTCAGTCTAAATTTTGCATGAAGGGTTTCAACTTCATATATTCTGGTCCTGCCCCCTTATTGGTCCAGTGTGGCAATGAATCTTCCACTTAATCAATCATGTCCTCAATCTAGATCTTACTACCTGGAATTAGCTCCATTACATCACTTCCCCTCTGCAGTCCAGGCCCATTCTTTATACAAACAGGGTCATATACTGGCTGTTACCCGAGCAGCAATTGCTCAAAAGTGGAAGAGTGCTCCATCTCCATCATTAATAAAATTGTCTACAAAGTCCACTCCACCTTTAATGCTTCACCTGAAACGGGTATGTCTGCTGGGAAAGGGGTCTTCCTGATACCGTTATCCTTTGATACTGACCCCCTCCTGTTTAGGCTTCACGAATTCCATGAGGTCTAGCCTGCCAGTGTTTCATATTCTGTACTCTCATCACTCTGCATTTGTGTTCCATAGACATTGCATTCCTACTATGATTGTATTATGTGACCATGCATATGTTTTACTTCTTTTATATGGTAAGTCCATCTCATTCCTTTTTTTCATTATGCCTATCCCTCCCAAAAAGTTGCAACTCCAACTCTAACTACAATCCGCAATCTCTATCTCCACTTGTACCTTCCTGTCTTTATTTAAGCATGCACAAAACTACCCAAAATGGCAAATTTTGGAAAAACAAAAATCTGACCCAAACTCTCCTTCTATTATCCTATTTCCCAACTTCCATGCTACCATAAACAGCTTGACAGCCTTATCTACTCTCACCTCACTGATTATTTCCTTACACAACCTTCTGGATCCTCTTCAGTCAGGCTTTCATTCCTAACACTACACTGAAACTGCACTCACCACTCTAAATACTCCTATATCTTTCTGCTGCTTTTGAAAACTGTAGACCACTCACAACTTATACAAATATTACACCCCACTAGGTATTCAGCACACATCTCTCTCCTGGTTTGCATACTATCTTTGTAATCACACTTTCAGTGTCTGCTAAAGCCATTTCCCCTATTTATTGGTGTACCACAAGGCTCCGTTTTAGGTCTGTTGCTCTCCTTTATCTATAACACTTACCTTGGGCAGCTAATAAATTCATTTAGATTTCAGACATTTCTATGTAGATGATGCACAAATATACCTATGCACTTCTGATCTCTCACTGACTGTGTTGGCTTGTGTAATGTAATTAAAAACATTCCACCCATAAACATATACTCACTCACCTCAAGATATATCACAGCTCATTCTCTCAGATTGTAACAGGATCTACAACTCTGTTTCCTGGTTACAGGACTTCTCCTGGGCTGCACCCTCTCTGGAATAACCTTCCTTGCCCATTAAGACTATACTTTACTCTCCAAACTTTTAAGAACTCCCTTAAAACTCATCAGTTCAGACATTCTCTCTGTTACCACCCAGTGAAGGAGAATACAGATTATCAATACATGTTGGATAAAAGTCTTTAAAAAGTCTATAAAACATATTTGTGTGTACTTGAATAAGAACTGTATATGTCAGCATTTCTTCTATTACTAATAAGGAGCTAACAGTTGTTAAGTTGTAAACTGATATATGACCTCTAGGGCTAGTTATCTAATTATGGAATACAAAAACACTGTCCTTCTGAATGTGATCTTTTTAGCTGTGTCTAAGAAACTATACATGGAGCTATATGTCTTCTCTAGTTATTAATAACCATAAGACTAATGATGTAACCTCCTTTGTAAAGGTATATAAGCAGCCCACAAGCTACCACATGGTAGCTAGGCATCTGAACTGACTGCAGGTCTGCACATTGTACATGAAATAAAAAAAACAGATTCTAAAAGGACTGACGTATTTGATGGTAAGTTTCCTTACCAGTCATGTCTTACGGATTGTTAAATTTGTATTTAAGCGCTACGTAATGTGATGGCCTATATAAAATCCTGCTATTAAAATTGGTCAGTTGGTTAAAAGTTGGTCAAAAATTCTTCCTTTAACCAAAACCCCCCTGCTATATGACTTTTGAAGCTTGTCTGTCAGAAATTTCAGTAGTCCTCTAGGAAAGAATATTAATCGACAGATATCTCTAGGAAGTTCTTCAGGGGAGTTCTTGGGACCTAGAACACAGTGGACTCAAAATTCATTATTGGTGTCAGCATCAAGAACACCATTGAAAATTGAAGTAAGGGTATATTCGATACCTTGAGGAATTACTTTTACTTGTATTTCCCTAATTCTTAGATGGTTGCGGCTTCCATGGTTGTCAAGGTCTTGGAGATGGGTTGGCATTTCTAGGAGTTCCTTGCAGCATGAAGTTGTAGAAAGGTATAACTGAGGCATGATCTATATGAGCTTCTTCCAGTCCAGATACTCCTGTAGACCTCTAGCTACTTCTGTAATTTGCCTTGTAGCCCATGCACAAGATCCCGCAGATCACGTTTCATAGGTAAGGATTATAGCCAACGTAGAATCTCTTCATCTCTGTGCCTTGTTGAGTGTAGTGGATTTAACCCTTTGGAAGTAGGGTAGCACACACAAATGCCCAAATGATTCCATAACAAAGTTCCAGGAACACGTGGTGTCAGTACAGTACCTGTACGTCTACCATTTGAGCCAAAATGGATGCCCACTAGAGACAAGATGATAGAGGTAGATTGATGTATGATTCGTTATAAACCAAATATACAAATTTTTGTACTCAGAAAGAACATGTAAGATTGCTATATATTTATGGAATTTTGCTTATGCTTTGTGATATTCTTTGCAAGAGTCGCTGGATGCGACTAGTTTAAACTGGTTGAACATCCAGAGCATACATTGAGCTGAAAAAATGTAAGTATCAAGCAGAAGTGGGAAATTTCCCCACAGCAAGAAATAGCTTGTGGTTAGTGTATAAACTGCCACATGAGCAACGATTGTAGGGAATATGCACAATTAAAACAGTATAAATAGGGTGAGCAAAATAATAAAATGGAAACCTTTCATGAATACACCAGTGTCTGTGTGTGTTGATTAAGCTCCTCCAGCCAGCTGAGAAATAGACTCAGAGAGACTGAAGTTCCTGAGGCCAAATGAAAGGCGCTTATAAGGACCCCCTCGCAGCCTGTCCGCAGGGGTGGTGGGGGACACCTCCGACGAGAAAAAATTACGTATGCTCAAATACATTATGCATAAAGCTTCAGTGGCTTGCATGAACACACTTACTTAATATCGTCCATATATGAACTATAGGACTTCTTTCTCTGGGTATATAACAGCAATGGAAAAAAGTATGTTGGTATCCCCTGTGAAAGATGTTGTTTCACTCATTCTTCATCTCAAGAAACAATAAAAATTTTATTTATCATTGTACGCAGGACGTTTCATGGGTGTGCCAGACCACTGTTAAACATGCGCCCAGATGAGGGGGAAGACCCCTTCCACATAACGGAGCCGTCCTAAATCTGAACGATTCTAGACCACAAATTAATTCTATTTTAGCCTTTAACACTTACCTTCTTTTTCCATGCTTAATTTGTTATATTGGTACTTCTTTCCTCTTTCTATAAAATGTTTCCTGTAAATCTTTTATTATATTAATGTAATAATATATTACTGCTCATGTACATCTTGGATTGTCAATAATGTTTAAGAAAAACAATGGGGAGGGAGGGGGCCAAGATCCTTAAAATACAACACTTGAAAAGTATTGAGGGTTGACCAATGTGCCCTAATCTTAGTATTACTACTCCACGTTTAACATTTTTCTGTTGATTTTCATACAGTACTTTTGTTTTCAGAGCTTTTATTTACTGCTTTGTAGGCCTAAATATTTGCTGTAGACCATGCATATACCATATGTACCTGGTTCTTTTCAGGTCCATGTGCTGGGACTAATAAAGGCTGTTAAAGGAAAAAGTCTATTATTATAATAAGACTCCCAGCAACTTGGTCTAAATGGTTCAAAGAGATCAAGGAGAACAAAAGCATAGCACTTGGCTACAGTGGATATGCCTGAGCAACTATAATACAGAAGAAGTATTTTCCTTTATAATGACTTGACTTTAAGGTTATAGTTCTGAGATTCAATCTATTCCTCCATATATATTCTATATTTAAGAATTTAAGATCAAGTGTGTCTATTCATTGAGCTGAATCTTACCTACATGACATTCCCTGTTCTATTACGAGTCAAATATGAAGCGGTTGTTAATACTCTGTTAAATAAGTTCTTGATCATAGGTTGGAACAAATATAAACAAGCTTTTTGTTTTTTTGTCCTTTGAGCAGGTATGGTTCAATATAACTAAATAAAAGAAAATCCTATTACCACAGAACTACTACAATTGTTATAAAAGTTCTACAAATAACAAGCACCTAAATGTGACAGACACAAAAAGACAAAGTTGGGCCCACCTTCGCCAAAGTGGATGTCAATGTCGTTTGTGCTCCAAAAATCAGAAGATGTCCTTACCTTATCTGAAGAGGTAAAAAATAAATGTAGACAATCGATGCATGTGCAAACACACATTTACTATTATATAGCTCATCACAGCATTCTAGAACATTTAAATGCAGTGCTGTAAAATGTCACAACAAAAATAGTTGATGTTCATTTCATAAATAACAAAAAAAACATCTTTATTAGTTTAATGTTTAGGTTGTTTGTACTTAACATTTAGAAATGTTCTTGATTAAGTGTGAACCACAAAAACTGGCAAGGAGACCAACAATGGACAACACAAGGCAAGTTTAGTTACTCTTGGTTAAAAATAGTCCAATTTGCTGGCCATTTGGTTTTGTCAAATGGACTCAAAACAATTAGTATATAAAAACAAATGTGATGGACACTAAAAGGCACTACTGTATCATCTTTTAGGCACCCATAAGGCTCAGACTCATCTACTGGAACAATGCATGTAGTGTTCGGTTTTTAACTTTCACCATTGAAAACTTTAGTCATAAATTTGCAAAGTTGACCAAAGTTTGCAATTCTTGGTTTTTTCCATTCAGTATGAATATTTCAAATATAAAAAAAGACTTAAGCTATCCAAAGACTTAAGCTATTACTCCTACTCAATGCTGCTTTACTTTCTTATCTCATAGCAAGTTCATTCCAGAATTAGCATCAGCTGCCTTACCTGTTTTAAATATGCACCCGCTGTAAAAAAAAAAAAAAAAAAAAAAAAAAAAAAATTAGTTTTTTTTTTTTTTTGTTTTTTTTTTTAATATTCTCAACTCAAGGAATATTTTAATTGTTGCCTATAGATTATAAAAACTTCAAAACACAATCTTCGGTATGATTTTATAATGACTGTGTCAATGTGTTCATCTGAGTCACACAACTTCAGCCCTTCAGAAGTAAAATGGTGACATCTTTTGCATTCTTAGTTTCCCGTCCTTCAGCAATTTAGACAATACTGTAGAACCACAATGGCGTATGAAAAGAGCCTCATATACACAAAATACTATCTATAAAAGTATTTATTGCAAAGAATACAGAACGTATCTTCCACTTCTTCCTTTCTTGACAGATGAACAGTTTGTGCTTTTAAAAAAAAAAAAAAAAAAACACAGGCTCTGATCACTGTGCTATCGAATGCATTTTAAACTACTAATGAACACATCAATGTTTTAGGACATTTAAATTACATATGCATCCAATTTTAATTTTATTATGCTGATTTCCACACTTGATTCAAGATGTGTCCTCCTGGAATGAGTTCCAAATAAATAAGTTTAAAAGACTTTAACAAATGTTGTGGGCGCAATTCTGGGCCATCTTTCAGTTCTTCTATGCTAACAAAACGTTATTTTTTCCATTGCGGGAAGAGGGAGCTCTGCACACAAAAATATGTGTTCCTTTGCGGGTTCTGGTTGCAACATAAAAAAAAAATTTATTTTATATAATAAAAGGCTCATTTGGTCAGGACTGTCACACGGTAATGAGGGGGGGGATAGATGTTGCTGTTGTGTTCAGATCGGAGTAAGAAAGCTTTCGTCGGTAGAAAGATGAGAGACGAGTTGAGTCCTGTTTGGGTCCTCCGCAATGAAACCACCAAAGCCCAAAGAGCACCGGTATTTTTGACCAACTATATAACTAGCAATTAAAATAATAACCTGACCATAATACAGCTGATTCCACTGTATCATTGCCAAACTCCTATGATAAGATATATATAATTTCTTACCTTGCACCTACCTGTTTTCTCCTTTGTTCAGTCCACACTGTCTCAGGACTATGGACAAAAACCAATCATTTAACCCAGTAAATATCAACAGGAACAATATACTGTAACAATTATCACACAGGGTTGTGTAGAGCTCCAGTACACACCCCAACATGACTGCTCTGTACCACAGCACATCTGCCATATTGATATAAGTGTATTTTCCAAGCTTATCTGGTGCCAATACTATACATGGAGTGAAATATAAGAACAGGGCTACTCATTAAATACATAAAATCCAACCACTCCAATCCATTTCTGCATAGTATGGTCTAGGTCTCCTTTAAAAATAGAATGCAAGCAGCAATGATATCTATATATATATATCTATATATATATATCTATATATATATATATATATATCTGTTAGCTAATACAACGCACTAGTATATGATATGGCTAAAACACGACGGGAATACCATTCTGAAGTGACTGAAAACCCATTCCGGTTACTGCGCGACTCCCTCACCCCTTAGAACGTAACATGCGCGTCTCTTACAATTCCACGGACGTCACGGCTAAAAACACGCGCACTTAACTCCCAAGATACGTGCGTGAACGGAAACCTACGCCCGTCACATGACTAGGAGCCCGGCCCATCCCCGAGAAAACGGGGAGATAGTGTGCAGCAAACGCTTCAGCACGACCGCCCGCAGCACACTACACAGCACAGCTGCGTAACGACAAGCTTCAAAATGGCGGCGCAGCTCTGAGAGGAATTCCTCGCCCCCCCATCTCTATTGGCGGCTGAACGGCGCGCGACCCGCGCTCATTGGCGGCCTGTGCCGAGTGTCTCCGCCCCCTCCATGACGTCGCCTCGGCTTGTGCAAGGGGGGGAAGAAGAAGGAGGTGGGAGCGAGCGAGCTAGGACATAAGGCGGGGAGGCACCCGAGGAGAGCCCTGAGATGGCGCCTTGAGCTGAAGCTGAGGAGAACGCGGCGGCGGCGGACTCGCCTCGGACCACACGCCTAGACCGGCGCGCACCGCTCGCGCGCAGCAAACGGACAGACACGCAAACAGTCAAGGCGGCGTTCTGCGGCTCGTTAGATAGGAGTCACGTGGGGGCGCCGAGGAGACAGGAGGACAACGGCGCCATGGAGGAAGAGAAGCCCGCCGCGACGAGGGAAGGCGGCGGCGTGGTGGGCGGTGGAATTGCGAGACTGGCAGCCGAAGAGACGAGAATCGGCGCCGCACAAAATGGCGAAGAGGCGCCCAGGCGCAGACACAGCAGCGATCAGATGCGGGCGGAGCACGGTGGCGGCAAAGGGGCGACACCCCCAGAAGAGCCCATCAGGAAGCCTTTAGCAAGGATTCCGAAGAAGAGCAGGGAAAAGAAAGGTTGTCATCCAGTGTTTCTCTCGCATTCTGTGTATAAACCGTGTTACCTTCCTTGCATGACGCCTTACACGTGTGGATTTAGTTGCGCAACCTGATTGTCCTCATGGGGCTCCCGTACGAGGGACTCTGGCCGCCTGGGTTTTACGGCAGCAGAGGAAAGAGGATGATGTACGATTGCCTCATGTTGTGCTGTGATGCAATGAGCGTCGATGTGGCCGCAACTCCCCGTTCCGTCTCTTGTAGACGAGCGTTGGAACCGCGGGAGCGGGCTATGCGGCCGGGAGGAGCGCTGAAGCCACGCCCACGCGTTGTAATCAATTGGCGTTGGCTAGTGATGCAGTCCATTCACTGTGACTTTTTTAAGTCAGGAAAAAAAATAATTTTAATTGCCTCTTTATTCTTTAAGGTTGGAAACCTTGCAAGAAAAATGCACATTTTACATGTGCTCATTTTTATTCCTTTATGAGGCATTTAGCAATCATTTATAGGGTGTAGAGTAGGGTCAGCTTGGTACCTTGGGGGATATGCTGTTTATCTGTGTTTGCAGACTTTTTGAGGAAAACATTACCTATATGCAGTTATATACTGTTAAATGACACTGGTCTCATTCAGTTTTCATACCAGAAGGTCCTCACCCCATTCCTTTCATGTTACAACCAATGGCTATATCCGTTGCACTTGTGGTGTATAGATACAAGCCTGTTGGGAATGCCATTATGTGCTTTTGTTTGCATCCCAGCAGTGTTTCTGTCATCTTAAATAATTATAGGTATGTACTAATATGCATCATTAAGATCAAATATATGATACCCGAGCCTTATAATTGCTTTTTATGAAACCCAATCGGGAGTATACGTTACACGGCTTTTGCTGTTAGGCAGTTATTTAAATGAATAAGAAGGAAAAAAAAAAAATCAGTGTCTTTATTATACTATTTGATGTGTAGGACACGTAAGGTTCCTCCATTGAGATTTATAGTAATAATAACTGATGACGTTTGCATAAACAAGACAACTGTATTCTATATTCCAAGCAGAAAAGGGTCAGGAGAAATAAGTATTATAGATATTCAGAATACGTTTCGATCAGATTGTTCTTGCGAGTTGCGTTCTCATTGGGTTGCAAAATTAAATCCACAAAGGTGAACATCTCATTACATGTATGTCTTGTTCTTGACACTTATGCTGCTTTGCTCATATGACTGGATTGAGGGGGATACATTAATCTTCAGATTTATTGGTAGCACGCAACAAAAATTAAAACTCTACAAACTTACTTTGACTCTGTTTTTGTTTGCGTTGAAGAAAATGTTTTGCCAATATTTGTTCATGGCATACAATATCGTTAATAGGTTGAGGACTTTTTGACCTAGTGTT
Organism: Platyplectrum ornatum; assembly: GCA_016617825.1. Lineage (NCBI taxonomy): Eukaryota > Metazoa > Chordata > Amphibia > Anura > Limnodynastidae > Platyplectrum > Platyplectrum ornatum. The sequence goes on from JABWIB010000461.1 coordinate 58,011, forward strand.
TATTCCCACCTCACCCCCTCTCTGAAATGATACTCAGATTTGTCCTTGTAACAATCCGGGATCTAGAATTAGCTTTTTCTTTCTACATATGATAATGAATTTGAGGGTGCATTAGCCCTGAGGATTATCAGTCTGTTTAGAGAACAGACTGTTTTTCGGAGAGCCTATCCTGAATAATATTAAGCACCATTATTTAGCTCTTTACAGTTTTGAATGAGAGTATATATATATATATATATATATATATATATATATATATATAAATATATATAATTTTTTTTACATTGTTTAATAAAAGGAAGCCCTTTCCAAACCAAAGTCATTCAAAGCATCCATAAAGAACATACTTGCTTGCAACTGCAGAAAGGATGAGCCAAAGCCGAAAGAACGATGTGATACTCCACTAACGTTAGAGAGAACTTATTAGTATTGTTATGAAATCTATCTACATGGCTTTTCCCATCTAGTCGTCTGTTCTTTAACATATACGTTTTCGTCCTTGATCGCGGTTTCTGCAACCCAGGGTCCGGAAAATATACTGTACAGATGTGTAACCTTGCATTAACATTCCATGTGATTTTGGATTGTTTCGTTGTGGCGTTTTAAATCTCTGTACAGTACAAAATAAAACGCTAGCATTTTTGTAAATATACATATTTTGTATTCCTTGACTGCCAAGGCGTTTCCTTGGGAATTGTTATGCACAATAAAGGCCTTTTTTTGGGGGACTTGTGTGAATTTTAAGATAATTTTGCAGAGCTATGAATTTGCACACGTGAAGATTAAAACAAATGTATCAGAAGTGAAACTAAATTTTTATTTTTTTTTCCTTCATGTTTTAGCTCTCCTGCCAATTAGTACTGACTCACGGGAGTTTCCGGAGATTTTGAACATCCTACATTCATCATTCTTGGATGCAAATTCTAAGCTAAATTTTACATACAAATCTGCCAGACTGGTTCATAATGAATTCTTGGAGAAAGAGGTTAGTGAGCATAGACTGATCAGCCGTGGACCATTTGGAAATGGATCTCTTAAGCCCACAGCAGTCGAAATCTGTCCTTAGTCATTTGCCATCAAATGGTGTCTTGCTAAATTTGAACCACAAATGTTTCTTTTTAAACAGATTTTATTTCTTCAAAATCGCCTCTGTTGCCTTAATTTAAATATTGCATACTTAATATGCATCTAAGTGTTGTGGAATCAATGATCCATGCCATTTATTGTTACGGCTGTTTTTTTTGTCTACTCCCAAGCCTGTCCTCCTGTTCCACACTTTTTTTTTCTCCCCTCAGTTTACAGAAAAAAAAAGAAAATTGAAATCTGAAGGTCGACTAGATAAAGAACTTAATGAGTCTTATGCTTTTCTTTTGGTTGATGAAGAGCAGGTAAGACTTAAGCAAGTTGCTTTTCTGCCCATAAATACTTTCGTTTTCGAATCCCAAAAATACAAGTTCTTGGATGGAACGTGACCGCTAAACTATGACGCCTAGAATGTGGTGATATTCAAGATGAAATAGTTAAAATAGTCTCATGAATAAACCTTTTTGTCAAAGAAAAATATAACCATGAGAATTATGAAATATGTCCTGGACCGGAAAATGGAAACCCATTTGCTTGAGTTGAGGAGTGTGTATGTAAGGGTTTAACCAGAGAAGTGAAGAGGGTAGCTGTAGATTCCTAAATTTGTGGTATATTAAATGTATTTTGTCTGAAGAAGGAACCTCTGCAGAATATAACCATGTGCCACACCACTGATCTGTAATATCATGTAAATGTGATTCTTGTATATAAGTAGGGCCTATAGTTACCTCTTTCCAATTGCACAATAATACCTTTGCTTTTATAAGCATATTTAAGGGCGCTAATATTTATGAAATATTGAAATAAAGCAAGAAGTGAAGCAAAGCAGAATAAAGAATCTAATTTAAATTAGACTATAAATCCCTAACTGTGCATGCTTTGGCTTTTTCAGGTGTTAAGGTAGAAAACTGAAATTTCCATTGTACAGTCATGTGGATCAAATTTGCACCTCATACAACATGCCCAAAGCTTAGAATTACACACTCTGGTTTAAACCCAAACGGGCACTAGATACTTTTTAAACTCCTTATTGGAATCTACAATGGGTCGATGATTTTGCCAAAAAGTTTTGCTTATTTTTATTTATTATTGGGCACTGAATCTACAGGCAGTTCCAAAATGATGTTTACAATGTGGGCACTCCATAAAAGTGAAACAAACTGAGGAATCGGTTTAATGCATAATGAGCAACGAGATCCTGGTGATGGTGTGACGCTAGATGAGCTCCACATGAACCACATGAACTAGACTTCTTCGTCTCTATGAATTATCTCTGAGTTATCACCACTTCTGGGTCAAGCTGAAAGTAACAAACTTGCTTAGTACAAATAAAATGTATGTTGCTCTTACATGCACACAAAACCAAACTTCGCTATCTGTTTGATGAGGTGTCCAAGTTGTAAAGATAGTTTTGGAACACCCTGTATTATTTCCTTGTTTATAAGTACATTTAGATTGGGGAAAAAAATGTACCTTCATAAAATCAAGCTGGAGCATAACAAAGGTTAGGCCCAGACTGTGTTAAATGGACACCTCCAGTTTACAAAAAGAATCAATCAACCAGAGTTTTCATAACTTAAGATATTGCAAAAATATTTAATTAAATATATACTCGTATGGGATTTTTAAAGGAGGATAATCTGTCATTTTAAGATGTATGTGTTTGGATTTCTATCCACAAATACTAATAGGATAAGTGTGTTTAGATCCTGATGGGATGTAATGTGTATGGATTTTAAAAGTACAGTACTGTAAATTTGCATGTTAATGCATCCAAGAAATACAGACCAATTTTGGGAGTGTCCCCAAAGGAACACGACTGTCACAAGACTGGATTGCTATGTCCTGTCTAACACAATGAATGCCTTGCCTCTTAGGCGCATACTATATGTGAGAAAGGATTACATGTGGGCCATTCTCGGATAACAACTCTTGGAAAACCATCTATGGGTAAGTTTCCTATGCACTTATGAATTGTGTGTTGTAAAGCATTACTGTTATAATTAAAGACAAGTATCTTTTGGAATATTTTGATATTTTTTTATACAGTGTTTCTGATTCATTAAAATTATTGAACACGTCCTCAGTGGGGATATCAAAGTCAAAGCAAAAAGTTAGCACTCTTGGAACTAATGGTTTTTAAATGACCTGTGGCATCATGCAAAAACTGAGCTCAGAGGAAGAAGACTGAATGCATCTAGATTTAGAGAAAGTGTTCAAACCTTAGAGGGAGACACTTTGTACAGAAAGAACGGGATGTATTCTCCGCTGCAAATGTCCCTTTTTCGAAATGGATATGGCCGACTGCTAAATGTGAGCTTTATTTGAGTGGAGGAGTATGCTGAATGGAAAACTACATTTATTTATAAGGTTACCAGCTGCCAGCGAAGGGGAAGTCTAGGGTTGGGTTTAGGTGTCGGGTAAATCTCAGGGCAGCTGAAGTCATGAAACTTGCTGTTGGGGAACCATTTTTCGGACACTGTATACAGCCTGAACTACATTCAGAAAGAACATTTATTCGTTTTCTACAGTTTTAAAAATAAAAAACATTTCATTACAATGTGCAACAATACTGATTGTTTGGACATTAAAGTGTTTTCTGTATCTGTACTTAATAAATATTCATTATATTTTTCCACAGGAGTATACCTTTCTAAGTTTTCTGATCTATTGCAAGCCAACACTTTAGAAGTAGGAGCACATGGCAGTATTTTCATTTTCAAAGTTATCAAGGTAAATAAATATGCGTCAGTCATATTACCGTTTTTCGTATATCTTTTTTATGTAGCTTTTTTTTTTATTTATTTCTTTTTTGTTAAATGCCATTAACAAAGATCTGTGTAATATTGAACTTGACATGAGTGTCAGTGTAACTCTGGAGCAATTTACACCAGACTTGGTACACAAATGATGTACACGTGGAAAGAAATACTGTGGGTTTAAGGCACTCCCAGGACCCTTAAGGGTCATTGAAAATGACCGATATTGATGTCAAATCCATTGTTTTCTGTGTCTCTGATCTGATTGGGGTCCCAATGACCTGGAAGCTCAAGTTTATCTGCATACGAAGCTGCAGGCAGAAAAAATAAGGGAGGGAATGGAAAGGAGGTGACGCGAAAATGGCTGATATTAGTGTCCAATCCATAGTTTTTAGTGTCTCTGAGATGTATCGCAACATTCCTGATAGACCCTTTTAGGTCCATGTTTAGCACGGGGGTGAGATGGGATAGAAAATATGTCTTGTTGGATTTCCTGCTAATGTACAATGGGCAGAACTTTACACAGGGAACCTAACCATATTCGTGGCCTGAGAAATATGCACAGGGAAAAGATTGTGGTTTGAAGATCTATAAGATCAATAGTAGGTAGAGTTTGTTCAAAAAAAAAGTTGACCTAAAATTAGACCTGAGCAATGCAGAGTACACAGCTAGTATCTATTACAGTTAAACATTAATGTACATTATTGTTGTAAGAATGAATGTTTTGTTCATTACATTTATAGGGAAAAATGAAAGCGATGAATGATAACTTCAGGAATACTCCGGATTCACATTCTGGTTATGGAGGTTTAGATCCTACTCCTAAACATGAGTGTCATGTGTTCAAGAATTCAAAAGCAGCGACGTCATTGTTTTCCTACAGAGCATTTGAACGCACTCAGGTACTGATGACATTAGTCTGTGTGAATAGGTTTATAAAATAGTGAAATCACTTGTATCGTGCTCCTTTGTATATGTATGGAAAAAACATTTCAGTGTGTACTGACACAATCTTCAAAGGGATGATTACCATTCATAATTCAATGTAGAGCCACCATGTGGACCAGTATGTGGTTGCTGCAAAGGTTTCTGGGATAGCTTGTAGACCATCAGCAAGAAACTAAAGACCTGTATGTACAGGGACCTTATGCAACTAAAGAGTGTTAGTAGAAATCTTTCAAACCAGCTGATCATTAAAAACAAAATTCAGTCTTTCTTAAGATTCTTATGACTGTAGCTGCTGAATCATGAGGAATAGGCTTTTGATTTGCAGTTTACAGTTGCATCTTTTATACTTTTGTATTTCTTGCTTCAGTATTATTTCTACGAGTATGAGTATGGCTTTGGTGAGATTCTCAAGAGGCCCCGACATGTTTGTCCTTATGCTGTTGTGTCTTTTGGCTACAAGATTGATCATAAACATGGTCCATCATTATCACCTCTTCCAGGGTAAGTGTCCTATATATTGTGAGTATCTCTATAATTTTTAAAAATAATTGTCATTTTAAGAGTATACATTTATATCCAGCTGAGTTATTGAAAGGGGGTTCCTTATGTCTGGCTGTGTTTATCATATAAATAATAACATTAAAAACTTACACACAAATTGCATAAAACAAGTGGCTATTCTATAACTTAAATCTGGTTAATAAATACACACAACTTTATGTCAGAGATTACAAAAAAAAACAGCTGTCTGCAATCTTTTATTTCAGAAACATTTTATACAATAGTTTGACTATTAACCTTGTATGTAACCAAAGTATAAAATGAGTTGTACAACATGGGCCAGTATATTTTCATTTTCACTTTCCTATGTATAGTGTTGCAAGGCGGATCTACTGTATATGTGTTTTTAACAGCTAGAAAGGTGACTGGGTTGCCCCATATGAGAGTCAGGTTTGTTAAACATTGACAGTATATGAATTAACAGACGTTTTATTCCAAATTAGACAATACACCAGTGTTTACAAAATATATAAATATCATTTCATACATGTTAAATGTTTTTATCTATTTCAGATCTAGCTTCTCCTCTGATCGGTTTAATGGTACGTATGGCCTTTTAAATTGTATCAGTTATGCTGTCCTTAGCAGCCACTTTAAAGTGGTAGCTTAGACTTAATTACATATTTGTAACAGGAAAAAAAAATAATTGCATTATGCTTTGTAGATTATGTAGAAGTAGTTAATTTGCCACTTGCTAGGAGTCACTATTAGAAGAATTAAGGTTAATGGTCCATTTTATTTATTTTTTTCTACAGACCGCAACTGTATTATGTTGTGGAGAGGGCAACTTCTGAATAAAGGAAAACTTTTGTGCTATGCTTCTCTTAAATCGACTACTGGCCCATTTTTACCTTACAAACTGTAAGTATTATTATTTTATTGATTACTATTAACTAGTTAATTTATAGAATGTACCCTGTTATTTCAGAATAATCTCTCTGCAATGCATATTGATGTGCTGTTGATCTTTCTCTCATACTTTTCCTTAAACCTTATTCACAATAACACTATGTCAACACTATACTATGCTCCTGTTAAGAGCAGTGAAATTGAAGATAGCTATTCCTGATCATTAACCCATTGATGCCATAAAGGTTTGGCATCAAACTATTTTGAGAATGCTAGGAAGATTTGTAACCTTTTCCTCCCTTTATTTCCATTTTTATACTGCATGGTGCATTGGTATGAAAGCAGTTTGTGTTGTGTGGCAGCCATCATTACTCCCTACAAAAGGTCTTAAGATGTCAACGTTCATCAGATAATGTTTTTTGTTTCTCAGACCAGAGAAAATTGACTTGGAAATTGTCATGCGTTTAGAAGATATTAAAAAGCAGATTCCACCTTTGTTGTTTTATAAAGACACCCATATAAACAAGGAAGGTATGTAATGTATTGTACAGTAATTACTTGGAGAAATACTTGAGATTGATTGTATTGCTATATTAAGGTATTTATCTGCTTTTTATTTTGTCATTGTGTCAGTGGTAATGGGTGGGATGTGTAGCTGTCTTTATGAAGTATCTGACAAGACCAGGACTGGAAATGACTTTCAGAGCTTGTTACAGAAATTGGACAGAGAAAAGCTGGTAAGAAAGACATTTTGTTTTGTCAATGGACAAAATGCATAATACATATATGCATATATTTATGTCTGTGTATGTGTATGTCTGTGTCTGTGTATGTTTATGTCATGTGTGTTTAAAATAACTTTTTATTGCAGGCTTTGGTTAAACCACTTGCAGACAGAGGCTTCCTGTTTTTCTATTTCCCTTCACCACTGACTGCTTCCTATGGTAAGTATTTTATCATCTATCATCATCTGCTATTCAAAAGTAGCAAGAAACATTGCATAGGTCTAAAACAAAATCTTTTAATCTTTTTAAGGTGTTCACAGTACAAAATCGTTCCCCCTGCACGCTCTCTTTGTTTATCGAGATTCCAGGCAACCGTTACAGCCTGGTGAGTGTAAAAACCCTAATCGTGGTTGGGAATTTTTGTCATAATTTTGGAACTGTATATAGATACTGTTGTAACTGCAATATTCTACTGACAGCATTCTTATAAAACAAATCCAACAAACGCACTGGGGTTATTGGGTAAAACTAATTTCAGAGATTGTATGTGCCAGTCTCATAATGTATCGATATACAATACTTATGCTTATTGTATGAAAAAACTAATTGTATTATGCCAATATTTGTATTACTACTTTTTATTTTTTTTATTTACTACAGAATCACATTTTAAAGTCCAGCCCAGTTCCATACAAGATAACCATGAACTTTTGCCTGACTTTGGGGGTTTTATTTCATCTTTGCACCGTGCTTTCTATAAATGCCAGAATTACACATCTGACAACGTCAACGTTGTTGTGGAAAAATACCTACGCATATATTTAAAAAGGTCAGAAGGGTCTTATAATCACAAAGACAGAACACTTCGAGTTTACGACCCGAGGTTAGACAACAAAAAATGCCTATATACAGCTCCGAAAGACAAAAGTCGTATACACCCTGGAATACATAGCTACATACATGGTTCTGACGCATATATTCTGCCAGTGGCGAGAGCAAAGGAATTGATCTTAGAAAACAAGAGGATACAGCAGTTTAGTCCTATATCGGACTATGAGCCGATGGAGGACGACCATGATGCCGCAACAACCATGAACAAAGAAACTGTGCGTGAAAGTACCGACTATGATACAGATAAATTAAAATGCTTAATAAATCTGATATACATTACAAAAAACAGTACTTTTAATAACCCGGAAATCGATGATGTCCCTGATAATGAACTGAAGAGAAAACTAGACAGCAGTCCAGAATCGGAGTGGAAACATAAGCATGAAGACTACATTAAACACCCTCGTAAGTAGCATTTGGCTTTTGCATTATACAATCTTTGTAGTAAACCCCTCTATATAAGGCAGGGTGTGGCCATTCTGTTTCTTTCGGGGCATTGCATAGTGTGGAAACAATCACCAGTCATTTATTGCAAGCTGGTATGTGTTTTTGACATATATGAAGATCTTATCTTCAGGGGTCGTAACAATACTAGCATATATAATAGTATTTCATGGACAATCTATAATAGGGGGTCTACAAAGTTTATAATGTACATGTACTGGATTTGTGTTAAATTACTTATTTACTTGAAATATAAAAAATATATTTATTTAATGGAATTCTCAACTGCTAGTACGCAAGCCACTGTCTGGTGGTATGCAGGGACATTTGACAGGTTTCTAAAGACTTACAACATTAAAATGTATTTGTTTCTTTGCCAATGAAAATAAGCCAGAGGAAGGTAATGTGTCTGAATAAGATATGGCAAAGAGAGAGAGAAAGAGAAAGTTGATGTGCCAATGGCAGGTCCATTGGGAGGAATCTAGGTGAGGAGCAGTATTAAAGTGAGGGACATGGGTATAAAATAGAATTGGCCAATCGTAATTGACCTGATTCCATAGTTAGTAACTGGTACACACCTCTAAAAGGCTGAGAACTATACTCTTTATGCTAACTCCTTGTACCCCTATTTATCTACAGTCAACTTCCAAATTTCTGGTCGCCAGGGTTTACAAACTGGCGAGTTTACAAATAACACCAGTATTTGCAGCGCTAAATAGAATTCCATCAAATGAAATGTATAATCCTGTGTGTGTGTGTGTAAATATAATAATATATCCTCTCTCTGATTGGTGCTCACAGTGAAGAAGACACTGGACTATATAATGACCTTCCCTTCCTTCCACAGTGTCTTCTTTTCTTTCCTTCGGGTGCTCATAGAATGCAGACCAGAGCTCCTATCTTGCCTCTACGGTCTCCTATGCCGCCCGCTACTGGGGTGAAACAGGGCATGGCATGTGCTCCGGCTAGTGTTTGTCCTCCTCGGGTGCTACTTCTGGCTCAGTCCCCTTACAGAGCGTGCGACCGTAGGCAAATTTATTCACTGCACCTAGAGCAGCTGTGAGCTGCGACGTGCCCAGGTTAATCTGTCACGCTGAGTGGGCTGACGTCATCGGGGCGCTAGTAACAACATTCAGAGGAGTCTATTTCTAAGGAGTCCGACTTCAGTCCAGACCTGGTGGGCAATTTATTGATTTTAATTCATAAGTGGCTGAATTTGGAGGAATCCAAAGTGTACATGCTAATACAAGGCCTACTGTTAGCTGAACCACGCAAAAAGGTCAAGTTGTTCCCGCCGTCATTAAGGACCTGGTGTCAGAAGATTGGAGAAATCCCGACACGAGAGTACCTGAACACCATAAATTCGCCTGCTTATACCCTTTTCACCAGGATGAAGTTAGAATCTGGGATGAGGCACCTAGAGTGGACGCCCCAATTTCCAGAATATACCTTCTTCTGCTAAAGATGTGAATTATTTCAGGGATTTCATGAAGAAGAAACTGGAGGTGGTCCTACGGAAACAGCACATACTGGGCAGATGGGCAGAGCTTCCTTAAAGTCGGCAGCGGCTATGGCCACTATGCCCAAAGTGCTCAGACGCTGGTGTAATGGCCTGTAAGGGGACATTATTAACGACGCGAAACTGCTGGATATTTTGATGGCTTCTGCAGGACATGCAGAGCCTCGCTGGATTCGGTCCGTCTAGCAGCCAAGAAAGGAGCAAGTGCAGCGGTGGCAAGATGGGCACTCTGGTTAAAACCATGGGTGGCGGACTCTCAGTTGAAGTCCGGATGCCTTGCCTTTCCAAGGCGACTACTTGGTCGGCCTGCGTTTAGATGGCATCATATCCAAGTTATCAGGGGGAAAATCTTTGTGGCTTCCCCAAGATAGATCATCGAGGAGAGGGTCGGCCAAGTCTTCAAGGTCTCCCCCCAAGAAGTCATTTGTCAGGTCCCCCTGTAGTAGGCTTATGGCCAGACATAGAGGAGGCTTCGGTATTGAAGGTATACAAGGTGGCATGGTGGTTTTCTTTCCCCACTTTTACCCGGCACTATATGGTTGAAGTTCTGGCTTCTGCTGATGCCAGATTTGGGGCGCGGGGTGCTTAGTGCATTAGTTAATTAGGCCCCGGGTATGATCCAAAAGTATCGCTGCCATGAGAGGAAGAAGAAACCACAGATTAATGTGCATGGTTACCCCTCCCTATGTTATATATTTCTGTGTATACTAAGGGAACATTTAATTTACAAGCTTTGGAAGATCAAGGAATGGGAGGCCATATTATAGTCTAGTGTCTTCTTTCCTTTCCTGTGACCACCAATCAGGGAGAGGAAATACCCAGAAGTAAGCGCTGCCAAAGAAACCATATTAACTCTTGTTAGGTACACGTATTGAGTATTTGTGTATGACTGATACTATTTAAAGAAGGTTGGTTTACAAATGCAATAATTCATTTTTAGATGTTTATGATTATATTTCCTTTCACTTAGGAGAGGAGACTGTGGAATCTTCACATTCAGTTTGCTCTTTAATCTCTGCTCTTGGTGGACAAGATACAGATCTGAGACAGAATAGCCCAGAGCCAGAGCCGAATACTTCAGATCCAGAATATTACAAAGTGCTCTTTGAGAAACTGTCGGACTCAGGCTTACTGGACTCGTTAAACAAGCTACTGCCTGAACAGAAGAGGACCACAGAGGAGATTGTTAAAATGGAGGTTTCACCATCAATCGACACTGTTGCCGATTCCACATACCATCAACAAAGCTCCTTTGGAGAACGACAAGTTCCAAACTACCTAGAAAACCCTTCACCACACTCGGACAATCCTGTGCCTGCAGATGAAAATGTCCAGGTAATTAGAGGTCCCACATCCAGACATCTGATGCTTCATCCTGGATTCCATATGAGCAAGGGCCTCCCTTGTACAGACATAAGATAGATCATGATGCATGTTTTGCAGGTCTTCTAACAATCACAAGTAATATAATGAGATCACCTGTGCCGGCCAGTAATTACCACCTCTGTGCTCCAGCAAAGAGACATGGAAAACATGTTCTGTCAGTGGTACTTCAGGGTTGTGCTTGAGAACCCCTGCTACTTTTAAACTTGGGTCCCTTCACTTCAAATAGGGACTTCCAAGAAATTTGTATAGTACATAGGCATTTATACTGACACTCTTTAGACCCTTTGACAATTATATTTATATCTTTGACATCCTTCTAATTATCACACACCTATTTCAATTGTTCTATTATGTTAGCTGCTACCACCTCAGAAGGCTGTTCCACTTATCCTTCAGCAAAGTCATTTTTCCTCGCATTTCCTCTAAATCTTCCAATCGATATGTATACCTCATTCTAACTTATCTCTTTCTTTAAAAAAAATGCTCCCCAGTATTTGGTTACTGCCCTATTTAAATGAACTCTCTCCTCTCTGACTCTTAACAATTTTTAGGAGACGTTTCCTGGATGCACAAGCCCTTGTCCAAACACACCTCTTGAACAGGTTTACCCTCAACAAAACTCCAGCTTAAACAATGTGGACTGTGAAATGCACTGGAAATTAATCCCAATTACAGGTAATGTGGAGGAACCTCTTTCAACAACCTTTTCAGATCTGTTTAAAAATCAATTTGATCGCATTATTTTGACATTTTCATTATTCATGAATGTAAGTATGGGTTGCAATTTCTTAAGTGGATATTGGTAAACCACCTGTTTTTATTGTCATATCATTTGTGCATACACATTTACCAGTCTACGTATAACATAGATGGCACAATCATTTTATTGCCAGCCATTCCTTTTTCATCACCTTTATGTGTTATATTGAAGTTACAGTGAAGCTTTTTCAGATGTGCATCTAGAAATTGAACGTTGAACATCTTTAGCTACAGCTGGCAGCTGTTTCTTTTTTTTTTTATAGCTGTCAGCTGTCCTTTTTTTTATATAAGGATATATTTTAGTTTAATTAATAAAAGAAATATAATCATAAAGCATTGCTTAAGATTTGTAATGGATACTAACTGGATCACATCACTATATAAATTATCTGCAAATAATAAACACTTGACCGATGGGAATCTGTAATTAGAAGATTTAACAGCTTAGTCGTAATATAATGTTCAGCAAACTGGTGCCTATGTAACAAATCAAAAGGGAGTGTTAAAAGACAGTTGTATTTACTCATATAAATGTAGCTTGCTAAAAAAAAAAAAAAAATAACCAATGTTCTCTCTCTCATCAAACAAACAATACTAAATAAAACTGCCATACCACTGGAAATGGCTTTTCCTGGTACTGTGGTTATTTTGTCTATCCATAGCGAGAGTATGCACTGCGCTGGTTCAGTTTGTGTATATGGAGGCTTATACAGTCCAACACAAAAACTTCCTTCCTGGGAATCAGGGAATACATGAAGACATTTCTGGTTTGGGTTTATTTTTATTTTGCTTTGCTGCTACAGTGTTTTGCGCTCTGTAGACTATAAGCCAGTAGTACCTTAGAACTTGGATAATCGTGATTTGTAACAACTGGTTTCCCTCAGGGGAGGAAGGAATCGCACCAGAGGATCATGTTGGGAATCTTAGAGAGGAAAACCGTCAAGGTGAGAAGGTTTCAGTAAAAATTCTAGTTCTTTTGAAAGCTCAGTTTACTCCAATCAATACTACGTTAACCTCTGCGCAGAACAGTAAATCTCTGTAGTGCAGAATTTCCTTTGGACTATGCACATGACAGTGATAATAACTTGGTTTGGCAGTTGTAGAGAGAGGCAGTGTAGTTACGGGGGTGGATTTAATGATACAGGTGATCCTTTTTATTTATCTTTTTATTTTTCCCCCTATACCGAAAATTCCATGTCATCTACATCCTCATTTCAGACTTTTTTTTTTTTTTTTATCTTTTGTTTCTGCTAATAAAGATAAGTGTCTATACTTAAACTAGTATTATTGTTGTGCTACTTCTTGCATTAAATTCTTTTACAGTATTGTGAGGTGAAGGTTTTATTAATATTGTAGTATTTTTTATTTTTTAATACATTTTTCTAGTATCACCTTTCAGTATAGTTGCCAACTCTCCCTAAATACCGGGGGTCTCCCTAAAGAGCGGGTCATCTCCCTGATGCTGATTCCATTAACAAAACAAAATCATTGAATTATGTTGGGTATAGCAATTGTGTCTTACAAAGAAATAGCCAGATTCTCAAATTCAGCTTTCACAGTAAATACCGAAAAATATTTATTCACAGACAATTGAACAATTAATAAATAGAAATTCAATAGTTTTTCTTTGTGTTGCTAAACACACCTGTGGGTGGGGCTATCTACAAGACACACCCATCTGGTCAAACTGGACACACCCCCCACAATCTCCCTGATATGATATTCATATGCAAAAGTTGGCAACCATGTCTTTGAGGCCAGTGCATGAGATACGTGTGGTTACATGTTCTAGTACAGCATCATTTCCGAGTAACATTATAAAACTGTATCATATCAAACATGTCTTGGAAGGATATATACAGTTATTCATAATGCTACTTACTCCGGGTGACTATACATTAAAATGACTTGTGTTCATTTGAACTGAAAATTATATGATTTCTAACACATTCTATTCAGCTGTCTCATTGTTGAGTGTACCAATGTACTCATATATGTTGGATATATAAATATATATATGTAGGTGCTAACCAACCGCTTTCATTTGCATCCTCTGTTATAGGCTTAAGTTATGCAGAAGAACAGTCTGTTTATGTGTCCCCAAATGACGCCCTTCCTAATGATCCAAGAGCTCTTCACATAAGGAGGGGCAGAGGACCTGGCAAAGTAAAGCGGCAATCATCCAGAAACGAGAGGGGACCTTACAGAGATCGGCCCTCAAGAAACGGACATGACTTTATCAAAGCCAGGCACTGTCAAAATGGAGTGATTGAAGGCACCGTGCTGGAAATATACAGCAAGTTCTCTGAGCAGCTGCAGGAGCTATTAACAGAAAAGGATATTTCATTCACTGGCTCTTCATTACCCTTGTTGTCCTCAGATGAGCGAGCAATGAGACTTTCAAACTGGTTGTATTCCCAGAGCCCGGGTATCCCTGTACAGAATTACATAGATGAACTGCATGTGAAGCTAGACAGTGTTGTAAATTCATACACGAGTAGTTCAGAGATAGGTGGAAGTACGGATGCAGTTTCTGACACGAAAGCACCAGTGGCGTCTTTTGTGCAGCAAACAGACAGTACAAGTTATCCTGCCATCGCTCAGCCACTGGAGTCATTACCCATCTCTGAGCTGCTCCACAATGGCTCTGTACAGCCGGCTTCTTTCAGTAGCACACAAGGTTCTCCAATAGATAATGTAGTGCAAAATCAAGAGGCTGCTCCATCCGGCTTAACAGACACAGCACTGGCGGATTTAATAAACCAAATGCACCCGGAAATGTTTAACAACTTGGCAAAGATTTTCAAATTGAAATTCTACATTCACACAGAGGACGAAGAAAACGCAGTATGCTGTGAAATTAAGGTAATGCAAAAACTGTATGTCGAGAGCCAGTTTACTTAAGTCGATTCCTGTTTACTTTTATCTGTGTTTGTTTTGCAAGCAAATTTGCTGGTTCTAACCCATTATAAAAGAGGATATTGGCTATAGAGAAGACAACGCATCTGTATTAGCTTCAGGGGACATCTACATTATGTGGTTTACCTCTCAACAGGATGTGGATTTTTATGACTTTTGAAAAGTTATGAAAGTTTAAGTTTAGCTATAACTTTATATATGGCAAAAGATTTGCTTCAAGTGACAGACTTGAGGTTTAGATCATCTATTGAGGATGATCTGATATGTCCTGTGCAGTTGGTTTGGGACACACACGTGTACATACTTTTTAAATTCTGTTTAAAATGATTTCCTCCCCACTAGGCCACTCACTTGGTGAGTTAGTTACATATGAACAGGTTTAGCCTGTCTTGTGCAGAGCTGCTATGCACTTTGGACCAGATCCAGACTTGAGAACAAGAGAGGAACGTTGCACCTGGACAAATCAGTAATGACATGCAGGGGCAATAAAGTTTGCTTTGTATTGACAATTTCACTTTCAGCTGGATAAACTCCAGCTCCAAGTTTCCAATGCTTATGGTTTACTGCATGTACAAACCTCATGCTTTAGCTTTTTACTACTGTACTGCTAGAGTTAAAAGGGCTGTGGGTTTTACGCTTGTCATTAGAATGCATAGAAAGCATTTATCTCATTTGTGTTTGTTTTTGTTTCAGGATTATCTTCAAAAACTTGGTAATAAACAGTGTTACCCAGAGCAGTTTTTGCAGTGTAATACAGTATCTGATAAACTACTAATAATCATTCAGAATGAAGACATTGAAAACAGTATTCATACGGTGAGTTGTGTTGACCCTGCATAATGAGCATGACATGTACATCATGAATACAGGGCAATATTCTGTAAGGAAATGTTTTTTTCTGGATTAAATTATGTCTATTTTAGGTGCTATTCTGTAATTCAATTCTAATTTCCAAATTCCAGTTATCATTTGAAATGCCCCTGTTTAAAAATAAAATATTTTTTTAAAAATTCAATCTGGTGAAAAGCAATATTCAGATTATTCCTAAAATATAAAGGGAGGTGTCCAGAAATCTGAACACCTCCCTTTTTCACTTCCAGGTCTTTAAGAATGGGTATTCCAGGGTCAGACCCGGATCTCCCGTAGTCTGAACAGGCAATTTCACTATTGTTTTCTATTGAAATTTAAATAAATAAATAAATAAAAACACTCGGTGGAGCAATCTCAANGGCTCATCAGCAAAATCCCATTTTAAAAAATCCAAACGTGGTATTAGAAATGACTGCAAGATATTTCAGGAGTGTTATCAAGTGGCATTGGATATGTGTGCCTTAAGTGTATATACTTCTCTGCTGACATCTCTTAATTATCAGTCTTAAATTGATGTCAGAGGCCGATTGAACAATTTGGGAGTTTCATGATAAAGGTCTGCCAGGGATTTGAAATGGTCTTGATGATGATGATTATTGTTTTGCTAAAACTTTTGTGTGCAATCCTTAAAGCTATAAATGTGATTGTCTCTAGGGTCACTATTATTTTGTCTCCCTAGATCCCATGCTTGATCCAGTTGAAGAGACGGCCGTGTGTCAGCTTTGCCGGTGTTGACAGTTTGGATGACTTAAAAAACCACACGTATAATGAATTGTTTGTGTCTGGAGGAGTGATTGTTTCTGATGACACCATGCTAAGCCCTGATCCCGACACAGAGGGTAACATTTCCTTTTCCATAATAATCTGATTGATTCATTTAAGATGTGAACAATTGTCACATAATGTATACACAGCCCGTTTTATATATGCTATTGTATTACTATTCCACTATAAATATATGGAAATGGCCAGGTTTTTTTCCCCTTTTCATTTACATCTTTACATTGTTGGCTTAAATTTAATAACTGTATTATTTTACACTTTGTACACTCTATTTTTCAGATCAACTCAAGAAATTTCTCTTATTCCTGGAGCAAATAAACAGCCCTGATGAGAAATGGCAATGGAAAATCCATTGTAAATTTCAAAAAAAGTTGAAAGAACTGGGAAGGTAAGTGATTTTCTGCAAGAAGACGGCAGTATGAGGGACTAGGTGGTAATATCTAAAACATCTTCCCGTACCCATACCCTAAGCAAGGGATGGTCAACCTGCAACACTCCAACTCCCAGCTTGTGCCAAATATCATCAGCATTTCAGACTCCTTGCAAAGCATGATGGGGCTTGTAGTTTGACAGCCGCAGATTGACCATCCTTGCCCCCAAGTTTTGCAAATTGGCAACCTCATTTTGTAAATTAGAACATTTGTCTCCAGCTACATGGTAATAATTAAATCCATAGCCATTCTGTCATTTTATTCTACGTGTTCACCAACTGCTTCCTTTTCTTCCCCATCCTCACCTCCATATCCTTTCTTTATCTCTTCCCTGTTGCGCCTTACTTTACTTTTCCTCTTTCTCCACACCCTTTCCATTCTCAGGGTAAACTTATACAAATTACAAATATCTCTTCTATGTTCTTGCTTTTTAGGGTAAACAAGCATGCTCCAAATATACTGTCCCTGTTAAACACCTACCAGAAGAAGCACCTGGTTGAGATTCTTTCCTATCATAACTGTGATTCTCAGACTCGACAAGCCCCAGAATTAGACTGCCTAATTAAGCTTCAGGCCCAGAACATACAGCAGCGGCACCTCATATTTATGACTGGTAACGTTTCTATGTCTCTTAAAGATTCATTTCGCTTTCAAAATCACAATAAAGGTAGATTAACCCCTTTTTACCGTCCACCTTTCAGAAAAAAATGCATCTTTATTTGTTCATTATGCTGACAACGGGATCGTGGTCACAAGAATGGATGATTTCATGCATAATTTTATCAGCCTTGTTGGTAAACCTAGATCCAGTACTGAAGCAAACAGCTTAACGCATCATGCAGATCAGGACAACAAAACAGGTATTGGAGCTGTTATTCTGTGTCTTGCTTTATAGCTTGTTTAAGGTCCATTACCACAATAACAGTGATTATAATTGGACGAGCACGGTACCCATATGCATTTTCTATCAGTTTCTTTAAGTAGATGAAATAAATGAATGAAATGAAAAGCTTTTAAAAATATTGTATGTTACAAGAACACATAATAGTGGTCAGAAAGATGAAACCCAATTGTATAAGTAACTTAATGACAAAATGAAACCATACATTGACTTGAGTTACATGTATAAACTTACTTTTATATTGATGCGCATTTGCTTTCATTCATTTGACCAAATTTCTGTGTCTTCTCTTGTGGATTTTTTTAAGTCCTGGCTTTCTATTTTACTCTTCTGCTTTCGCATCGCAATTCTCTTACTGTTTCACTTATACCACGTTCAGATTACATAGACGCAGATCACCAATGTTTTCTAACCCCAGCAATCTGCAGCTGCCCGGGTCACCACTGTGCACCACTCGGCAACCGCTTCTTTTTAGCAAGGTCTTGGAGCTGGCTCTCTCTAGCCGGGGGTTGCCATTCAGACTGCAGCCAGAAAGCCAGGGCTATCATGAAGAACACCTTTTGCATAAAAGCCCCGGCTTTCATGAGGCAGTCTGAACGGAGAAATTCATGTTTACTAAATGTAACAATGAAGGCTTTACACTATATTTGACCAAGCCCCAGTTCTGTTTCATTATTTATTTGTCTTCTACAGGAAGACTAATTTGCCAATAGTGTTTAAAACATCATTTGAATCTCTATGGGACATTAACAAAGAGGATAAATATCTATATCATACTAGTTACAAGCGGGTGTACGAGCAGTTACTATACATTTTCAGTTGGGATTGTAATTATTTTGACTTAGAAGCTAAAACAAAGGCTGGTTCCCCCTGCAACACCCTTGCTCTGGCTCAAGGGGCTTTTACACCCTCTCTCTGTGCAGCTGTATATGTCCTGAGTAGCACATCCTGTATCTGAAACTAATTCATCAAGGGGTTAGACTGCATGACAGGCTTTGTTTTCTACCAGCAAAGCTTATTGTTTGCCCTGACTTTTTCTGTAGGAATAGATTCAGGATCTTTCTTCTGTGCCATGGAGCAAGGTAACTTTCTTACTTCCAAGTATGTAGATATGTGCCGCTTCAGTCTTGCAGTAATGGATTTTTATTTCAAACCAGTAAGAGCCTCTGTCCATATTTTTACAGAATTCTACAGCTTTAGAGCTGATCAAGACTTTAAGTCAAGGTTCACAGTTACTTTAAATTCTTAGGTCAAATCCATTACTAGTAAGCTGCGGGGCACTGGAGACCTTATGGCTCTGCTTTCTCTTAGCATGCTTTATTAACTAATTCATGCTCTGCTATTTGGTCATTGTAATAACCTCAATTTATGCTTTATGCTTGTATCTGTTTTTCTATGATGCACGCCATCTGTTTCATTACCTTGCATTCATCATACATTTGATTGGAACTAGATTTTAGACCACTTTCATGTTCAATATAACCATTGTAATGAAGCCATCATGTATATGCTGTTTGGAATGTTGTAACCTGTGAGTGGGAATGTGTTTGTCATGTCTGAGACCGTTTTGCATTTTAATACAACATTACAAGGTCAAGACACAACAAGCAGTTTCAAAATCTGAATTGTGTCAGAGGTTTGCAAAATTTCTATTGAAGCCTACATATGTGTTATAGTTAAAAACGAAGGTCACAATAGCAATCTGTGGGAAAAGGCATTACATAACTATGACCTGCAGTTCATATTTGAGGGTTGTCTTGTATTGCCATCCTATAACCCATGGTCGGCAATTTGATTGAAACACATTTTACTTGTTTTCATAAAATCATACATTTTACTCCAAAGGTCCCATCCCATGTGATAGAAGATGACTTTTCCAGAGATTGCAGACTGCCTGAGTGAGTAATCCTTTCATAACCAATTACTTAGGAAGCTTCTCTTTGTAATACAGCTCCCAGTGAAGCTGAAGGTAAAGAGGAGGAAGATATGTCTCTAGACTCAGGGGATGAAACAGCACAGATTGAAGTATGCACTGACATTGCAAAGCTGGATCCTGCTGACAGAGATGAGCCTGTAAACCAGCCAGACTTTGTACTTTCTCAAACTGAAGGCGCGAAGGACACGACTCCTAGTAGTGGTTCTGACTACAGACAGCTGGTAACCCCTGTCTCCACAACTGGCTCAACAGGCGACAGCAGCGCTGGTACTGAGGGCAACGTGTCCTCCAGTTTTCAAGACTACCACAGCAGGCAATCTGGCATTTCACATTTCAACCTACAAACGCATCAGACTTTTCTTGGATCTATGGTGTATCCCATGTTAGGTAACCAAACCATAGGAGAAAACTGTTTCCTAAACTCGTACAGCCAGTCCATTGAACAGAACTCGACGCAAGTTTCCGAGAGGGATAAGAAGTGGAATGTAAAATAGATCTTTCCTCTGTACTTGTGATGTAATTATTTATACATATATATATATAAATGACATTTTGTAAGATTAGTTCTTTTTCTTATCCAAAGTGAAATACACATTTTATTATATACGGAAGAAAAAACAAAACAGACCTCCTCAGCTTTTTTTTTTGGGAGTCATTATAGCATGTATATTGAACATCGGCAAGTAAATAAATATTTTTTTAAGTCATCATATTGAAAGTTTTGCACTTACCTTTTTTAAGCATTTATGTTCTTCCAGTTGTCAAAGTTTGACTTAGAAAACAAAATCTGTTTTGTGTTTAACTTACACATTTTATTTTATGAATGTTTAGTATAGTTTAAAGCATTGATTTTTTTTTTTCTGTATTTTTATTTTACCTAAAGGTGCAATTGAAATGCTTACAGACAAAAGAAAATTAAATGGTGCTGTCTTATTTACAATGATAACTGCTGTGCACTTTTTACTCTTGGAAAGCATGGCATTACTTTTTCTTTTTGTTATCTGGGATTGTCACAACATTATCTAAATATTTTGTTACAATCCACTCCATTAAATGCTGCCACAAACATGTTAAGTGGGGGTTTTTTTTCCCCCTTTACATTTAAGAAAAATAAAATACTCAGGGTTTCTTTTGAGTGGGTATTAGGCTTGTAAATACTCACACAATGTTTAATAACAATTAGGCTCTGAATTTCACTGAATCACTTGAGTCTTATACCCCGTTCACATTACCTCAAATTAGCTGTCCTTTTTTGATGAAAAAGCCGGCTTCAAACTCAGTGTGAACGCTCCATTGTTCAGAGCTGGCAAAAAAGAAGGTGCCTCCTTTCCAGGTTTTCAGTCAGTGTGAACCTGAGACAGGCAGGAACAGAGGCTGCACAGCACATTTGGAGATAACTGCTGCAAACAGCAGACAACTTTAGCACTTTACCTTTAAATGACATCACTTTTTACAGCCAATCACATCACATTTTCTGAGTCAGATGGTTTTCATTGGACCAATCTTGATAGTTGTGTCAGTGGTGTATTTGCATAAAAACTGATGAGAACATATATAGTGTACTGGTAGCAAAAAGCCGGGTTTGATGTGAACATACAAGGAACAGAGAAAGTCTGGCACTCTAATCCAAACAATATATAGCACTGTGTCAGCACATACCTATAGAGGAGGTTTAGTTCACAATATAGCTATATTGGGTTAAGCTCACCTGACAAGCATCAAGGCACCTCCAGTAGGTGAGTCCCTAATCATATTGCATTATGTGTAACCAGGATGTCTGTAGTAAGACAGCCCTCCATTTGAAAGTGTGCAGCAGCCATATTGGGGAGTGGTCAAGCGCCCATAGAAAACTAGTATCACTAACGAGAAAAGACAGGCCACGCTTCTATTCAAATATATTAAATGTGTGCAAGTGTGTATATATATATATATGAAGGAGGTGCAGCCAAGGACAAAAATACCAATTTGTAAATACAAGGAACAGAGAAAGGCCGGCGCTCCAATCAATATATATCACTATGTGTCAGCACATACATATAGAGGAGGTTTAGTTCACTTTCTCTGTTCCTTGTATTTACACATTGGTCTTTTTGTCCTTGGCTGCACCTCCTTCAGATATACACTTGCACACATTTAATATATTTGAATAGAAGCGCGGCCTGTCTTTTCTCATTCGATGTGAACAGTGCAGACCCAGCTTTTTTACAAAAAGGATGGCTTTTTCAGCTAATCTGAACGGTCCTTTTTTCACAGCCCCTCCAACTTCCCTAGCTCTAAACCCAGCTTGTTCAAGCCTGGTAATGTGAACCCGGGGTATTAGTGAAAATGTTCTGCAACTAGCTGAGCAGCTTTTAAATTTCCCAATCTAAGTGTTTTGGATTGTACAAATGTTTGTTATTTATATCAGGGGTTCTCAACCAGTGATATGTGGTACTATAGAGATATAACATCCAGAAATATTATTTACATTACTATTACATTACATTATTATATTATTAGATGGCAGAGGAAACATGCCTCAAAAAAACTATATAAATGCTAAAGGTGTTGATGTTCCAATAGCAGGATCATAGTGAAGGAAAAAGTATAGGATAGAAAAGAAGGTACTGAGATACTTGCATCACATAAAAAATTAAGGGTCTAGATTTTAAAGCAGCAACTTGTGTGATTGTTTGAAGGCATCAGAAAGGTTTGTAGATAGGAGCAGAAAAAAAAGTTTAAGGCTAGGAAATGCTCCAGGAAAAAAAGAAAGCCAATTGGTATTTGAAAGAGTTATAAATAAATAAGAATGAATCCAAAAAAGTATTTAGGCATTATAAGCAAAGTCAGAAAAGGGGCATAGGTGTATAGCAAGACTTAAAATAGAGAGTTGAAGTATTGTCAAGGGTAATGACTAAAGTAAGCCATTATTGTTTATTTCCTTCTTTCATAAATATTCAATATAATTTGCTAAAATATTGGTACACAGAACACGAATAACAAGGACACTATAATAATTTAAATAGCTGGTGTTAAAACAATTCATATAATTATTTAAAACATCATTAGTGAGAAGTGTAATTCTAGTAGACAGGAAAATAGAAAATGTAGTCCCTCTTCAAAAAAAATTGTAAGCAAGGAAGAAACTGGCAACTACTAAATGGTAAGCCTTACATCAGTAATAGGGTTTTCTTTGTGTTATTAATAAAGCACGTGTTAATATATAATTTCCTCCAGGTTGCTTACTCAATTCATTTTTCTAGCTTCATTGTGTTACTAAAGCAGTAAAGCTGACAAAGGAAGGAAGGAACACAAAGTCAACATGCAACAGACATAGCATAAGGAGTTATTTTCTATTATGTTCTTGTATTCTGTAACACAGATACTCTTATCAGTCCGTTTGTAATGTGGGTCATTTCTGGAAGGTAATGTGTATTAGATCTCTTTTGTCTGCACATAAGGTATAAATTTTAGGAAGGTGGCCGCTCAGATTACTCTTTATGGAGGTTTGTGGAGAGATTCCATGTTTTACAGTCTCCTCTTCCAAATGTTGTCAGGTAGGACACCATAGATAAATGAATTCCTGTTTTAGAGAGTTGCTATCACTACCTTTGTTAATGTCCTGGGCCCTGGTCTAGGCTCCTAGTTAGAATACATGTGCTCCTGCAATATGACTCAGACCAACCAGAGCTGTGAGGATTGCCGGTCTGTCTCTCCAGCTCTGATTGGTTGTTCTGTAGTTCAATAGGATCCTTATCCTGTTTATTCTCTTGCCCTGCTGCTTTCTTGCTCTGCTTTTCTGTTTTTACCCTTTCTGAGTCCACTATTGTGTGTTTCTAGTATGTGATCAGTGTTCCTGGTTATCATTCCATATCTTGAATTCAGTACTCTGTAGCCTGGTCCCTGGACCTATATCCCAGTACTCACCTGCTATCCTGTACACTTTCTGTATTCCTGGTATCTAGTCCTTGTTCAGTACCTGTTATTTGTACCATTGTATCCTGTTATCCTGTTGTAGTAGCAGTATTATGCTGTGTCTCGTCATGTCCAGGACTGGTCCTTGATCTCTCCTCCCTGTTTCCCATTTGGTACTGGTGACCATGTCATTTGTGTCACCCTCCTTTCACATTATCCTGTCTGTCTCTTTCCAGTCTTTCTTGTGCTTTATAGTATCCAATCAGTCTCTGTCTCGTCTCCCATCATCATGTCCACAGTGGTATACAAATTCATCTTGCTACTCTCAATAAAAGTAAAAGTCCTCATTAAAGGCATACATTTACTAAACTGTAGGATAGGAAAGTGGGGATGTTGCCCATAGCAACCAACCAGATTCAAGTCCTGTAAGCTAAAATCTAATTGGTTGCTATGGGAAACGTCACCACTTTTCCAATCACGTAGTTTAGTACATGTAGCCCCAGGCCTTCATTTAAACTTGGCACTTTGGGTGTTGCTATACACGGGACTGTAACAAGAATAATAGTGGCTAAAATATTAAGAAGCGGTATATTGAGCCTCAATAGATAAATAGTGGTTCCAAAATTACATGTATGTACTTTAGGCACAACAGTATACATGAATATATTTAAAAAAATATTTATTTATAAAAACACATTCTACAAAATAGACACACTCCTATAAGAAATGTTATAAATACATATTAAACAGCAGCAAACACAAGACTTCACATCGATCACATTACAGTACATTACAACCTAATCACAAACATTGATAATGATCATTGCAAACATCAGAATATGTCTTTCCCATTGCCTCAAACATCTGGCATCAGACCGGTTTCAAGTTCTCTTTGTTTCTGCAACAACCCCTGAAAAATGCAAACTAAATGTAAGACATCATGTCAACAGATATAATATATATTCAATATACTGAATATATTGTATTAGAACAAACATGCGCAAAAACAAAACACACAAATAAGTATAAATTGAAGGAAGTCAACACCAACCTTCCGTAATTCTGATAACCCTTTGAGTATCGCTTGTTGGCGGTCTTTATTGCGAATAATATTCGGATTCAGCAACGGGTCGGAGGCATGGTCTGAGCCAAGGGTTTGCCTTGATTCTTGATCAGAACCTGAAAATGTGTATTTAGTTATGAAATAAACTTCCATTAATAATATGAGACTATGGATTGTGAAACAAATTCTAGGCCGTAAATGAATTTATTTCAGAAAAACAAACTTGGCACATATACTTGCTAAAAATGCACATGATTACACATGATCAGTGCATCATTTCATCTTCCAGGCCAGTGGTTCCCATACTTTGTGCCTAGACTCCCTTGGGGTGCCGCAACGCTCTCTTGTTCGAGATCATACCACATACCTACACAACTTCCTAGATACCTGTTAAAGCATGTGTTCATCTATAATCCCCCCAGGTTGCTTCCTCATTTAATTGTTCTAGCTTACATGTGTTAATAAAGGCAGTGAAAGTAACAAGATCAACATGCAACAGACATAGCATAATTCCCTATTATGTTCTTGTACAGATACTCTTACCAGTTCGTTTGTAATGGGGTTCATTTGTAGAAGGTCTTGTCATAGGGGCATCAGGATCCAGGTAGTAGATCTCTTTTGTCCGAACATAGGGTATGAATTGTGAGGACGGTGGCCGCTCCGATTCCTCTTTATCGAGGTTTGGGGTGACATTCCACTGGGTGGACAGTGCACTCCCATTGTAAACAGAAGGAGCAGGGGTCACAGTGGATCTTTTTTGAGCTTGATGTAACCTGTTTTTCACAGCAGGAACTGGCGGGGAGTCTGGTCTGTGTGGAGGCAAAAAAAAATAAATAGAATTAACTATTAATTAACTACTCAACTACTGTCGCCCCATGTTACTCAATCTTCTTGCTACTCTTGAACCAGTTACAACCTACTGGAAGTCATGATGCAATGACCACACATCAGGCTTTTCAAATGTCCTCTCATTTACATCACTAGCACTGCCAGACTCAACCCCACAAACACCCAGTGATAACGGGAGAATAACGGGCATTTGTTTACCTTTTGGAACTTGAATCAATTTTCTGAAATTTTTCTTCCTGCACAAAAAAATAAAATCACAAAAAAAATCAGCAACCATTTGAAATCTATCAAATAATAGAAAGAAAATATCTTGGCTAATGGGATGATCTACCTGGAGACCTGCTGGCACCCTTGATTAAGTGCGCTTTAAAAAAAAAATATTTTACCCACCAGGCTAAAATACCTCAAGGATTAAGAACAAGTGGCAAAGTTTACAGATGGATATTGATGGAAGTATGTAAAGCAGATGGGGGTCTTCTCCTTGATTACTAGTTATGAATATGTTACAGACTCCTGTACAGTCTACCTTACAAACATAAATGACCTGCACCTGGCGCTGGGAGGAAGAGATATTTAAAGCCAAAGCACAGGTGCTGGGAATCAGGACACCTCAAGTAATTAAAATAAGAGAGTCCAACATCGGCCTCTAGGGGCAGGTCATGGTAAAAGCACAGATCATAATACAAAGTATGTTGCTTGGCTACTAATTCTTGGATGTATACATGTGCTTGTTTGTGACATTGTAAGTCATTTTTATGAAGAAAAAAGTAAAAATAGACTGTCATTACCCTCTTAGACTCCTGCACAGGTTTTTCATCCTCAAGAGGTCGGGAGACCTTGGCTTCTTCTTGCCGAACAGGAGACTTTTCTGGAGAATCCGCTTGTTTGACTTGTACCTTGTTGGAATTTTTTTCCAGTAAGTGTAGCAGCTCCATTTGCCTTCGCACTTTACTCTCTTCCCTCTGCTTCTGAAGCCCTTTAGGGTATCTCTCAGAAGCTGGGACAAATTTCTTGTGGGGTCTGTTTTTATTCCAGTCTGGTTTTCGACCGGGTTCCTTAACCTGTTTATCTGTTCTTGCAAACGGTTCGTACACATCATTGTAGATATTAGTGTTTTCTTTGGAGTCCGTTCTGTCTCTCAGAGGCTTGGTCTTTTTTGCTTGTAGCTCAGCCTTTGGTTGCCGGTCTTTGTATTCTATGGGTATGTCAGGGGAGTCGTTCCGCTCGTGTCTCCATGTCATTGCCTTGGAATCAGATACGAAATTGGACTTCACTAACACATCCAAGTCGTCTGTGAAATACAAACATATTAAACATCATTATGAGAGTTTAGTCTCAACTTTGAAGATGTTTTACAGATTACATTAAAATACTGTTTGAGCAAAAGGGGTTTGGGGTTTTTTTTTTTTTACACTAACCAAAAATACATTTATATCGGGGCTTATCTATTTACATTTAGGAGTCAGAACAATTGCTGTTTGGCTCCCTGTGATGTTCTGTATATTCTGTATGGAAGGACCTATCTGTGTCACTGTTATTTTATGGCATTGTCTGTTTGCCTTAAATTGCACTGTATGTCTTTTTCTCTCTCTAAAATCAATAATATGCTTTAACCCCTTTGTGACGCAGCCTATTTGGTCCCTAATGACCAAGCCCTATTTTACACATTTGACATGTTACACTTTATGTGGTAATAACTTTTTAATGCTTTAAC